>JAODAL010007873.1:0-121996 GCA_025379985.1 Phyllomedusa bahiana | reverse complement strand
AAACGTACACAATATCCGGGGGTTTAAACCCATGATTTTAAAGGGGAATAATTTTTCCATCATGTGCACTTTTCCCTTTTAATACACCCCATAATCCATTTCCCTTTGGCACTGCTGCCTGACACTGGCTGCTACAGTTAATTTACTGTCCACCGGGTTTCCCCCAAGTCCTCCCATGCACTTTCCCCAGCGTTTTTCCCGTTTAAAGGTAACCATGGAAAGGATTTTTCCCCCCAGTGCAAAAACCTTTCTATATCTTGTTAAATCATCCCCATTTCTCTGCCCGGGGCCTCCAAATCCACATCCCTTTCTAAAAAAAATTGTCCCTATTGGTTGATTACCTTACAGAGCTTACTTGCAAAATCAATATCCAAATTTGCAACCATGTGTAAATCATTAATGAAAATATTGGGGGAGGAAGGGCCCAATACTGAGCCCTGGTTCCCACTAGTAACAGGATCCAGTCTGAGTATGTTTTAATTAATCCCCAACCTTTCTTTTCTATCACTGAGCCAGTTACCCATTTGAAAACTTTTCCCCAGCCCCAAGCTTTTCTCATTTTATTACCAATTTTTTTTTTGTGGTACAGTATCAAATGCTTTAGAAAAATCTAGATACACAACATCCAATACCTCCCCACAATCCAGTCTAGAACTTCCTCATAAAAGCTGATGAGATTAGATTCTATGGCCCCATTGGGGAAATTTGGATTTATACATTTATTTTAAAATGAGAGTCCAGGATTGCTTTCTTAGAAAACCTTAAAACTTTTTACCTAAAACAGGGGGTTAACTTACCAGAGAGTGGCGAATTTTCTCAAAAAATTCATTCGCCGACTTGCAAAAATTTTCCGCAAAATCCATTTGTCCCGAATTTTTTTGGCCCAATCATTAAAAAAGCAGCTATTTTTTTGGGCTGAGGAGCCTGTAGGGGTGCGTGAACTTGTCCATGCTTAAATATTAGAAGGATTTGGGTTTTGGTCTCATACAATGCGTGTTTTAGTATGAACCAAGACCCCCACCGCTCTTAGAATCGCTTCACTCAAAAATTTCCCGGGCACTTACGGGGGCAAAGCTGACCAAAAAAACTGAAGTGGGAATGCAGCCTTATAAAGTCATGGCAGCGCCAGCTGGAAAAAAACAAGCTGAGGGCTAAGATCCTACCAAAGAACACAGTAGTAGGTTACTGGAGCCCCACAGATCGCAGCACAGTAAGGGGACGATGGCAATAGCCCGCCGCAAAGTGGGATGGACTAGCTGCAGTGGAAGTCTACCAGGTCGTTACCCCTGACGTGACTTGCTTGCGCTGGCAGCCGAGGTGTAGCGAGATACAAAATCATAAGGCAAACTCGTAATGGGGGACAAGCGTTAGGTCAGGACAGCCGGCAAGGATCGTGGTCAAGGGATGGAGGCAAAAGGTACGGTACACGGATATGACAGACAAGGCTCAAGGAGGAGGCGGAGGCGGTTTTTTCTGTATGTGGTGGTGGAGGAGGACGAGGTGGACATTGACGCAGGAGCAGCAGTTTGACAATGTGGAGGAGAAAGCGGCATCTCCTGTCCAAGTTGTTGGTGTGGCTGGGCAGGAAGCACATTCACCCAGTGGGCCATAAAGGACATGTACTGGCCCTGACCGTAGTTACAGCTCCACACGTCCGCGCTGCCGTGCACCTTAGAACAAACCAATAAGCTCAAGGACTGGCCCACCTTCTGTTCTACATATTTGTGAAGGGCTCTTATTGCATTTTTGGAAAAGAAATAACGGCTTGGAACTATCCACCTCGGCTTGGCATAGGCCATTAATTCTCTGAACGGTGCAGAGTCCACCACTTGGAAAGGGAGGGACTGCAGTACCAACAACTTGGACAGGAGCACAGTCAGCTGCTGCACCTTAGGATGGTTGGACGCATACTGTTGTCTCTTTGCAATCGCCTCGTTGAACGACTGCTGGCGCCATGAGTAGCAAGAAGCAGGAGCAGCTGGACCAGGAGATGATGGCAAAGACAAACAGCTCCCTTCTGCAGAGGTGGTGGAGCCTTGACTGGCTGCAATGGCATGCGTGCCACTGGGTGCTGCTGCTGCTGTTGCTGCGGCGGCAGGATGGACCACCACATCTGAGTCATGTTTCTCCCAAGCCACCAGATGGTGACGCTGCATATGTTGGCACAGGGCCGTGGTGGCAACGTTAGCTACCTGGCCCCGCTTCACTTTCTGCCCACAGATTCTACATATCCCCATATTCGGCTCCTCCGGTGTCTTAGCAAAGAACTGCCACACCGCCAAGTAGCTGATTTTACCGCCAATGCTCCACACTGAGTGACTACTACCACTGCTGCATCGCTGAGCCTCTGTGCCGCTACTTTCTTGGGCCTACAAAGCGGGTTTTCTACCCCGTGGCCGACCTCGCACTGCTGCTACCCTGCTGACTCACAGCCACACTACCCACTTGCCTGCAGCCCCGCTGCCTGATGCACAAGCTGATGCCATCTTCTCCTGATGATGATGAAGCCCTTGCTTCACCCGGCTCCCAAGTGCGGTCGGCTACATCATCATCGATTATTGTTTGATCTTCACTGCTGTCCTCCTCAACGGTCTTGGTATGCAGAGGCTGACCCCTCACAACATGACCTCCCATGCCACTCTCCACATCCATACTTTGACGCCTACTGCAAGAAGCAGGGGATATTGGCTCCATTGTTCATGGCTGTATAGTGGTGCTGAGCCCAGACCACATAGTAGATCTCTGGCTGAGGGAACCAGATGGGACAGAGGCAGGTTGAGGACAGGTGAGGGCCGCTGAGCTGTTCCTGGGCCATGCCAACTAAGGGTTGTGTCTGACATTCCCACCGACTCTTGGCTGGTAGGAAGTGGATGACCTAGTCAACCAATCAAGAACCCTTGGGTTACTGGTCAACACACGGCCGCTAGATGACACCAGCAGTTCTGGCCTCACCAAATGACCCTTGCTGCGACATCCCCTTGCTGTGCTGTGACCTGTGCCTGCTCCAGGAATCTTTGTGCCACTGCCACTCGCTTGTGAAGAGCCTGCCACCTCTCTGTCTGACATACTGTTTCTTCAAAAATGTACAGACTCTGTTTAATGAAGATATCTGTATATGATAAATACACACCCTGTATTTGACTCCAAATGAACCCAAAAACAGGCTTGGGTAACCCTTGGATATAAATTGCACAAAAGAAATGAGCAGCAAAAAATTAACTGGTATGTGGCGTGTTAAAACACCGTTTCTTTTACTGACTACAAAAGCAGAAACACAATTAACCTTCGGATTTAACTTATGCTACAGGAATCAACAGGAAAAATTTCTTCTTTGGCGTTGGAAAGCACCGTTTCTTTTACTGACTACAAAAGCACAAACACGCTTAATTAACCCTTGGATATAAATTGCGCAAAAGAAATGAGCAGCAAAAAATTAACTGGTATATGGCTTGTAAAAGCCCTGTTTCTTTTACTGAAAACAAAAGCACAGACAGGCTTAGACAACCCTTGGATATTCAATGTGCTCCAGAACTGACCATATGGCGATTAAAATGTATATGTAGCAGAATTGGACCCACACTGTACTTCAATTACAAAACTCCACAAAATCAAAATTAGAACAGAAGAGGAGCAGTCTCTGATAAAAGCTGTGACACCCCCCAAAAACCGCTGGTAAAAACAAATTTCTTTTGTGTGAGATCTATGCAGCAGCTACAGCACGGCACAGAGAGAGGAGTGTGAACTGCCTGCGTCGCGTCCGGACTTATATAGTGCGGTGATGTCACAGAATCCCGTCGTTCCTCAGATTAGGCTTTCATTCCCTCTGTCAACATGTCATCGAAGATGCCATCCTTCTTCCTCCCAGAGGTTCTCTGCCCTTGTAACGCCAGATGTGCATTGCGGCCATTTTATCAATAAACACGCTTCGTTCCTGCGAATTACCCCAAACTTTGACTTCGTTCAGAACCGAAGTTTTCTTGAAATTTATAACGAAGTCCACTTCGTTAGAATCAATTCGCCCATCTCTACTTACCAGCCTCCTTTAACTTCATTTTCCATTGCTTCCCATACAATGCCAAATCCTGCTCAAAATCACATATTTATTCAACACTGAGCTCTTCTTTCCTCCTCCTACTACATTCTGCTCATAGACAGGGTAGCATAAACCAACTGACAGTTTTCCTTTAACATTGTTAAATTGCACAAGCCCCCCCCCCCCCGCCCCCACACCACCACCAAGTTCTTACTGGCCCACAAGGAAAAAACCCCAGTAAGTCACAGAGAATGGCAGGCCCGGAGTTCTTTTTATAGATGCTTGGGCATCTAAAGAGGCATTTACAGTAGCTGTAAGGTGGGCCCTCGAGAATCAAATCCACTGGTGGCCCCCAGAGGCCCCAGAAATTCCACTGGTGGGCCCTAGGCATCCCAATCTGACATTCCTCTCTAGCAACTATGTATTTGTGATGATGGTATGCTATGGTATGCTAACAGGTAGAAGAGAATCCATTGGACCCTCTGAGCCCTGCACAGTACTACAACTATAACACGTATGGGACAAAATAAAACCAGGAAGCACATTTACAACTTACCTGGCAGCATCAGAAGTAGGTATCCCATAAATAAATGAAAATAGCCTCAAGATACAAATCACAACTGATAGTTAGACAGGAAAAGGGTCTGACAAGCCAGGTTAAAAAAAATAAATACCACACACATATGTAACCAATACTGGCAGCATTGATATGCCCATTTTGAAAAGTCAGTCTCTGGATATGACACTCAAAGTCTTTGGTCAACCATGACGAGGTCTGTTCTGAGTGGAACCTGTCCTGTTAAATCACTGTATGGTCTTGGCCACTGTGCTGCAGCTCAGTTACCAGGGTTATATTGTGAAATCTTCTTATAGCCTAGGCCATCTTCATGTATAGTTCTTTTTTTCAGAAGCTCAGAGAGTTCTTCACCATGAGGTGCCATGAGGAACTTCTAGTGACCAGTATGAGAGAGTGCGAGAGCAATAATACGAAATTAAACACACCTACTCCCCATTCACATCTGAGACCTTTTAACACTAACAAGTCACATGACACTATGAAGGAAAAATGGCAAAATTGGGCACAATTTCTCCATTTTCATTTAGGGGTGTGCTCACTTTTACTGCCAGCAATTTAGACAGACATCGATAGCTGTGTTTTGTGTTATTTTTAGGACATACCAAATATACATTTTTTTTTGCAAACTGTACAGTGACTACTTTACATTGTATCAAAGTGTTATATCTTCAGCGTTGCCCACATGTGCGCTTGTGCACACACACACACACCCCATGTAGATACACAAACATATATACATATACACCTCAGTAGAGGGGTGTACTAGGGTTATCTGTCTTAGCAATTGTAGGGAGCTAAGATAAATGAGGTAAGAAAAGTACTTATAGCACCAGTACAAAACAAGGCATTAAAATAGTAGCATCTGTGAAAGATGAAATGTTCACAGCACTGGGAAAATAAAGTATAAAATACTGTGCTGAACAACCTTTTCATCTACAATGTATTTGATCTTGTGACTCTTTGAACTTTGAGATTTACATTGTTATTTTTGCTATTTTAATCAGTTAACAATCATTTTGCCTGCTTTGATTGTTTTAGCTCAGACTTTTCTATGCTGGTGATGCTCTGCTATCATCTTGTGGAAAGTGCTGGATTTGCTGTTCCATTATCTTTTAGACTTGATTTGTGTAATCTTGATTTTACCACTGTTGAAAAGTATAAACCATTTACAACATGGATAAGACAGGGAGTTCAGAATAAAAACGGAGCAGTTTGAAAAGGGGAAAGAAAATCCTAAGGTGTCACTAGTGCGCTCAATTTTATAGACAATTGGCTCAGTTACAAAAATTAGCAGGAGAACTTTGCCTTCCGAAAATACTAAATATTGAAATGTCATCACATCTTTAACATTAAGACCTTGTGTATGGAGCAGTAACAGCATAACTTGTACTGCCCCCCCCCCCCCCCCCCCAAGGATAATAAATTAACATAAACACTGCGTCGGTGAGAGATCATAGTGCAACTACCGACGATCTCGGTTTACCCTCAAAAGTAATGGTTTGATATTTTGGGACAGTGAAAGAAGCTGCACAAATAATTCCTTGCACTTTTGTAGTGATGAGCGATTACGTTGACTATCGTCATCGGGTCAATAGTCGATATCGTCAATAAGCAAGACGATATCCGATTAGACGACTAAATAGATTATCGCCAGATGACTCATTAAAGTCTATGGGAGATAACAACACCTTCATTATACACCCAAACTAAGTGCTGGGATGAAGCTGGAATTAACAGCCACAATCAGTCAAATGGATACGTGCTGACATCTTAGGCAACGACACAAAAGGTTTTAAAAGCCACGAAAAAAGTCAACACACTCATTCACTATCCCAGTTCTTGGTACCCACAACCCTGACCCTTAAACCTGCATCACCTCACAAATTAAAAAGATGCCAGAAGGCAGTAATGATTTGAAGCCAACATTCATTTTACTTGAGACTGGACCATTGTGACTAGGTCCCTGTCCTGGAACGCAGCATGACCCTTAAACGCTTATATCTGACCCCCAGCATAAAAAAGATGGCCTGAAAAAGGAGTCTATGGAACCACCAATATAGTTGAACTGGACATAGACTATCCCCTGTCCTGAGCTAAAGCATGAGCCCCAAACCTGATCTGACCCGCCAGATTTTAGAAAAGTCCCGGAAAAGGAGTCTTTGAACCACTGATTTTTAGTTGAACTGGACATTGACTATTATCTAACTGCAGTGTAACCACAGCATTGACTCTTAACCTGTTTGATGCCACAGATCACAAAGTGGTGCCACTAATGCTATTTTGTACAGGTACTCACATTTAGTATAGTGAATGTGGTAAGCGTGAGCATTTGTATACAGAATTAATTTAGGGAAGTTTTAATTATATTTTTACATTATTATTCATTTTGCTTTTTTTTTCAAGTGTGAATAACAACAACATACACCCCTCCCTTCAGTTTTTAAAGGAATTTTTTTTTACACGTGTATATGTGTTAAAGTAGTCCACACACCCATAAGTACAAAAATGTCCTAATCATCCCAAAACACTTCTTAGTTGAGAAGGACTTTTGCCTCATTCTGGCTTACTGAGGAGTGATTCTAGCCAATCAATTCAAGGTTTCATTTTTCCTCCAAATCTTCTCAGTGATTAAGGACAACTCCCCTGTGAGAACAAATAATCGAACCCCATAGTACTCCAGCCCCAGAAAATTATAAGCCTCAAATTGTGCAATTTGTGTCCAGACCCTGGAGCCCTTTTTATGACACGTACTTAACCCACAGTAAATCACCTTTTTCAACATCTAGATTTTTTAGAGAAATTTGAAGCTCTCTCTGGATTGAGCCCCTAATGGATAGAGCCATTTGTGCCGAATATCCATTCTGTTTAACACGGACCGTCCAGCTGCCAGGCCAAATTAACATGGGGTGGTGCGGTGATAGCCCCAGGCTAGCGTGCAGACATCTATTAACACGCAGGTTCAGCTGACAGGCCGTAGTTACAGTGGGTGCGGATGAGAGTCTCATGCTGGCGGTTCCGTCATCAATTAACACTGTAAAAATGCCCTTGAAGATGCAGCAACGAAAACATCGTGCTGATAGCAAGAGTGCGGAAGCGGAATGTGTTGTGATGTAATACCTCCATCCTTCCTCAGTACAAGGACAGTCAAGACCGGTGGACGCGCTTGCCCCTCTGTATGAGTGCGGACCAATTGAGGACTTTTCACTTGGAAATAACTGGTGGTTAACGCTTCCTGTTACACCCAGTCCCATTTTCTTGGGCATTTCATTTTTTCCGTCACAGCTAATTTTTACTCAACGTGCTGTGAGAAATTGTCTCTGTACTTTGTTCTCTGTCCTTGCTTCGCAATACCTTCCATGTCCTCTGATAACATACATTTGGTCAAGTCTCCCTGTACCTCCCTTGTAACAATTCAGAGGAATTTTTTTACCAGCTAATTATGTACATGCAAGTATTTTTAGTAAGTTTTTTAATTCAAGAAAACACAATTTTACACGCTAGGATGGAATCCCACCGATGTCTTTGTTTTCTCTTTATGAAATTGTATTATAAATGGGTTTGTCGTCAATACAGGGATTGCTAGCTTATGTTAATAGATCTATTCAAAAACAAGACATTTTGCAATATGTGTCCATTAACGAGTGTCAGTAACCTATTCCTGTTTTGACAAGCACCATCACCCTTGAGCCACCTTGTACGAATTGTGAAGAACAAATGTCTGTTAGAAACCACATTTTTGATACAATAGACCTGTAGTCTGAGCTGCAAATCACAGCAACAATGTCCCCAAAAATTCAAAACATGACCCATGGAGCCGACTTTGTTGACAATATGAAGAACAAATTCCTGTTAGAAACCACATTAATTTAGGAATTAAGGACATGTATATAGCTGCATGTCACAGCAAAATGTGCCCCCCAAAAATCAAAACATGATCGCTTGAGCACTTTGATTCCAATGATAATTAAACAAAGTGTCTGATAGAACAACAACATTTTTTTTTATAATAGGACCTAGTTAGTATATTGCTGCATTTCAAAGCAGCATGACCCAAAAAAGTTATAAAAATGACTTCACATGCTACTGTTAAAAATTGTGGAGTGAAAAATGCCGAACTTGAGAGAGCCACATTCTGTTCCAAGTACCATGAATATATGCTGTATCTCACAGCAACAATGAGACCCCAAAAAATTATAAATATGACTTCTCAGCCACTATTTAAAAATCTTGTATTGGAGAAGGATGCCACTTAGTGAAGCCCACATTTTCTGTTTTCAAAGTGACCATGAAAAATAGCTGTATCTCACAGCAATAGTGACCTCAAAACCTTTGACAATGCTAGAAACATCCCATAAAGATAAAAATGTATTAAATTGACAATACAGTGTTGTCCATGAAACCTTGCTGTCTTTAATCAGTCCCTCCTCAACAGCAAATCCATCAAAATAAACTGTTTGGAACAGAGAATAAAAATTGCAGTAAGAAATGATCATTTAAAAAAAAAAGTTTTCAAGAGGACCATTTCAGTTTGAAGAGGAATGTGAAGTAGACCGGCACTAATCGTGACCTCGGGCATTTTGGTGTGCCACAACATCAGAGATCCATGTCCAGAAGTCAATCCTGATGAATAGTGTCAAACGATCCACATTATCTGTGGAAAGCAGGTGGTTTGTCTGAAAATTCCTCCCTGGGCAAAGGTTGCCAAAATTTGAGTGGGTGGGGCAGGAAAAACTCATGGCGTGGCAGGGGCTCGGGCCTTCGCCATTTTGGGTTTCCCCAAAGTCTAGGGGGCCCGGGAAACAACAAAAACATCGGTGTTGGCGCAGATAGCGGTTGCCCCCCATTTTTTGTGGCCGGGGTTGTTGGAGGGGTTTCCCCTGCATTTGCATGCGTTGGTGAGGGTGGTAAATAAAGTTGCCAGAGGTACCCATTGGGCTTCTCCCCTTTTTCCCTGCGTGTGCCACTACGGCTACCGGGCACCCCTATGCTGTCATTCGCTGTGTTGTTCCACCGTGCATTTGGAAACTAAAGCAGACGAAAACAGATGTTCCATTTGATCAATCAGCAATTTCTCCTTTTCCCCTGTTTTTCCCCTCTTTTTTTGGGGGGGGGGGGGAAGGAAAAAGTGTGAGCTTTTTTTTTGAAATGGGGTTTCCGGGAGGTGGCCCCCCAGTAACTGTTGTTTTTTTGATGGCCTTAATGCGAGGATCATTTTTGGAGGAAAGGGGGCATCCAAGAAACCATGTAGAGAGGGACCCCTTGATTTCCCAAACCTTGGGTCGGGGGCACTAGAAAACTAAAATTTCCTCATCTTCCTCCCCCCCCTCAAATTTCCCACGCCAACATCTTTCCAAGGAGGGACGTGGGTAACGCGGTGTCAAGGAATACCTCCCCCTCCGCTTCCTCGGGCACACTTAAAACCCCACCCAAACCCCTGACTTGCTGAATGTTTCCCCTAAATTTTGTGCCCGCCTTGCACTACCCGGGGACCCCAACCACTGCCTAATGAAGCCCGGAAATTGGGAAAAAAGGGGGGTTTGGGATTCAAGGGAGAGAAAGGCTCCGTGTCCGCTTCTGTTTTCCATCCCCTCCTCCGTCGCTGGAGGACCTGTTGTTTCAAAGGCCAACATCGTTCCAGAACTAAAAAATAACCACAATCCTTGACAAGGGCTTTGCCCGCACTGACCATTTTGGTGGCTTCTTCAAAACGGCAAGGATGGTGCAGGCTCTTTACCGCCCCACTCCGGGGCTCAACACCCCGGGGTCTGAAAACCGCTGCTTGTCGGCCCATTGTCATTCGTATGCGTAATGGCTTTGCGCTGCTCCCAAAATTGCTGGGCATGTGGAGGTGGAATTTTCCCGCGTGTTCCCCGTCAACAATGAGAGGGTTTTTGACGGGGGGCCGAGCTGACGCTCCCAAACCACCAGGCGGGAAAAAAGCAGGGTGCGAACCGGAAGTGCGAACTTGACTTCGACCTTCCTACAGGCCAGTCCAGCCCCGGGGTAGCTCTTTAGAAATTTCTGGACCAAGGTCATGCAGTGCCAGGAAAGGGGGTTTGGTCCACCTCCGATTTAAGGGCGGCCAGCAGATTTCGCCTGTTATCACACCCCCAACCTTTGCCTGGCAAAGGTTCTTGTCACCCGGGCCAGCGCTCGTCTCGTTGCGGGGAGCCCCACACCCCGCCCTTGTGTGGCGTCTCCAAACAGATTAAATAAAAACAGGGGCCTTTTTTCTCTGGGTAAGGATCCCACCAGAGGGACCTTGGGGAAAGGCTTGGGGTTTTTTTGAAGAGCGTGCCCCCGACCCTAGACCACCGCACCCCCGAGACATCCACCCAGCTCCCCCCAGTGAGCTGTCCAGGAAGGGGCCCCTTGGATTGCTTACTAGTCCTGGTTCGGGGGGGTCGATGGACTTTTCCAGACCGATGCAGACAACCGTTAAAATTTTTGATGCCGTGGCGGGCCCGGGCAGGGACGCTTTTCTGGCAAAAAAATTTTGCCTGCTGGGCATTGATTGGGGCAGGCAAGTCATGAGGGGCGGAACAACTGTGCCCACCGACGGAAAGGAAAAACTTTTTCCGGGCCCAAAAACCCTGGCAATCCCCGACATTCAGGCTTTTGGCTTTGGGAGGTTTGGGTTAAAGTGTTTCTTCGCTCCCAACCGGGAAGACAAAAAGGCTGGCGCAGACGGCCGCGTCGGCGTGAGGTCACAAAGGCGGAAAAGGGGGAGAGGGGTTTTTGGTGGCTGGGGGTACTCGGGGGGGGTGGAGGGCTGAAGCGGGGGTGATCCCGTCATGCCCCTTGAGAACATGTCACAAAGGCAATATGGGAAAAGGGTGAAACCCCAGCGCCCTCTGTTGGTTGTAAAAATCCTAAATTTTGCTTTTGACCCCCCCGGTTTTGAAAAGCAAAAAGGTTTTTTTTACCCAAAGGGCCATATTTCATCTCAGACAACGCTGTTCGGGATTTTTGTCCCTCTTCATGCGAGTAGAAAGAAACTGGCTGGTGTGTGGGAGGGATCGGGTGTCAGGAAGGGAAGATTTTCTCCTTAAGGGGGCACCGAACGAACGGCTTTTAGAGTTTTGTTTTTGCCTTTTTTGCCCCACCTTTGCTCGCATTCACAAGGCATTATGGGGGAAAGGGGGGAGAAGCCCCCACGCCCCTGTTGGTTTTACAAATCCTCAAATTTTTCTTTTGACCCACCGAGTCTTTAGAAAGCAAAAAGGATTTTTTTTTGCCAAGGACATGGGCTGGGAACGCTTGGGGGGGGCAGGGAGGAGAAGGCGGGGACAGAGGGGGCGACAGTGGTGGGAAGCCCGGGGGACCTCTGGGGCCTTTTTGGCCAAGGTGGGGCTCCATTTCAAATCAGCTTTGCTGCATTGAAAACATGTTTTGGGGTTTTAAACCCTAAATTCTTGCCCCTTTATGCTTTTCGGGAAAGGCGGGGTATCACGCGGGTGAATCAAGGGGGTTTCTCAAAAAGGCCCACTTGAGGGTCCTGGACCTTTTTGACGGGTGATAAGCGAGGAGCAGGGTTTCCCTGACCTGGGGCAGAATCATATCAGCGGACTTCTGCCCCCGCCCTCCCCCTTTTTTGGGGGGGACCCGATTGGCACTACCCCCCTCGTCTTCCCTCCTCGTCCCGTGTTTAAACCTCGCAAAAAAATTCTGCTGAAAAGACCCCATTTGGTCCGCAATGTCTCATCCATCACAACACAGGTGACTTCGTCGTCCTGCTTTTTTTCACCCCGGGGTGCGGGCTACAAGCAAGAGGCACTGCAAGGCGTTGCCGACCGCCCGGGATTTTTGCCGATTGACCGGCTTCCTTTTCCTCCTCTGATGGCATCAGTAACTGGGCGTCAGAGCAGACAAAATCATCCTCTTTGGCCTCTTGATCTTTTAACATGCCTTCTGACCCCAACCGCATTTTGTCATCAAAGAGGTCTTCAGAAAAATGGATTATCCACAGTGGTGGGTACACGAGTTGACATTTGGGCTGCCTTCGCTTCATGTTGGACGGATGCCGATTATGCTGATGACGAAATTTGTGGCCGTGACTGGGAGGACGAGGAGGTAAGACTGCTGGATGCAGGTTGCATTAACCACTGAAGGACAGATTGGCGACGCTATTCGTTACTGAGATTCACAGAGCCCTGACCCAGCGATGACAGGCCTGACGGTCCTGCAACCAACGATCCGCTGGCATGCGTGTTGTTGCCAGCACTGGAAGGAGCACCTTCTCTCGTACCTCTACCTCCATGTCCTACCCCCCTCTTTGCTTGCTTACCACCTGCATTTCACTCCATGTTCAGAAATATAAAAATTTGAGAAGGTATGGAAGAGTTTTGGAAAGTGTCTTATTAAAAGACGGCAAATCACAGCTATTCTCAAATCCCTCAAATCAAAACAAAATTGCTGGATTCAAATTTAAGTGCAACGTACCTCTATCAACAAAGCTTGACTGACCACCACTGAAAAAAACACGTATCTGAAATGTATACGGATAATAAAAGGTATTTTTGGCACCTATCAATACACCTGTGGTGACTACAAAATTGCTGGATTCAAATTTAAGTGCAAGGTACCTCTATTAACAAAGCTTGACTGGCCAAAAGTGAAAAAAACACCTATCTGAAATGTATACGGATAATAAAAGGTATTTTTGGCACCTATCAATACACCTGTGGTGACTACAAAATTGCTGGATTCAAATTTAAGTGCAAGGTACCTCTATCAACAAAGCTTGACTGACCAAAAGTGAAAAAACACCTATCTGAAATGTATACTGATAATAACAGTGGAGTTTTGCACCTAACTAATAGACCTGCAGTTACTAGAAAAGATGTGTATCCTAATATAAGTTCAGGCTGGCCAATATCCAAGTAATATTTCAACAGAAAACTGTTAATTATAAAGCTATTGCAATGCAATGTCTACACTGTCTGGGTGCACAATATCCAGTATCCTTTAAAGAGCTTGTCTGTGTTCGCCCACGGGTCCCCCCCCCCCCCGCTTCCCCCGTGACTTTACAGCGGTAGATGCTCCTTTAAAATTCTCAGCCTAACTACCTAAAATCTGCAAATCTCTGATCTACCTAAGTTCTAAGGTTCACAGCTAAAAGTATAGCTGTCTCTGTGAACAAATAGAATAATTTCGCTGAGATGTTTGCACAGAGGCAGAGCGCACGTCCTACTCCTTTGACATACTGACACACGCTGATCATGAACAGGAAGGGCTGTTCTATGTAAAACGAGTTCATGTGATTTTTCCAGCCAGTCGCAACCATACACATCCCAGTCATGACGTCGCACACACAGGTCACTCTGCTCTATTCTCTAAGCTGATTTGCTGGCTGTCAAAATGACAGGAAGCGCCAAAAATGGCACGATATTAATAGATTATGCACCGATTTTAACCTAAATTATCGCGTGATCTAAAAAATCCGATCAACATAAAAACCGTGCCGATTTCAACTTTGTCGATAATAATCGCTCAACACTACTCTTTTGTCCTAAATTAAAATAAGGAATAACCTATTTTTTTCAGAATACGGTAAAGAATATTTTGGAATTTCTGATAATTACATTCCCTTTCTTACATCTACCTGTAGATTTGTTGTACAAAAAAAAAAAAAAAAAAGATCTTCTTGTTAAAAAAAATGTATAGGTTGTCTCAATGAAAGAAAAAAGTGAGAATCCCAGATCTGATGAAGAGACATAGGTAGCCTCGAAAGCTTGACATTCATCACTTTTTTTATATTTTAACTGAAAAGTAGCCTCGAAAGCTTGTACACTCTCACGTTATCTTTTCTAATCACTAGCTAACATGGCACAAATCTAGAATTTCCTCTAGACTTTCTTAAGAAGAAAAAAAAGCAGCTCAGAATAGTTATTTTTGATTTCTTGGGAGTAAAGCAAGTCTGGCCATACTCATTAACCTAAAAATAATCAGATTTCAAACAAAATCATTCATCAGCTGAAATTTACTGAAAAATCAATGACACATGGTTATCTACGTGAAAGTTATGTCCATCATACACACTCAAGGACTAGCAATTATTGTCTGAAAATGTTATAGTCGGCTGTTACTTGAACATTCCCCAATTCAGCATTGTTTATACTTTACCCAGTGCGACTGGACATGTATGACCATGAACAGCTAATGCCCAGTATGGATTAAAATGTGTACGGCTGCACCAATATCCGGTATTCAGGGGAAAATATTTCTTTCATGAAGAATCTTTTGTCCACCAACAGTCTTTTTGGAAATGTTCTGAGAACATTCTGCTGATATTCTTTCCCTAGAGACCTTTTGGTGGACATAAAAGAAAATGACTTTCTTTGTTGCCCATAACAACCAGTCAGAGCTCCCCTTTCATTTTTTCACAGCACTATATTAAATAACAGAAAAGCTCTGATTGATTGCTATGGGCAACAAAAAGTCTAAGTCCTAGACAGTTTTCATACAGAAGGTCCCTTATCCTTTCCATTGAATGTTAATAGTCAGGTTTAACGGCTGCCAATATGGACTAACAATAGTAGGATTGTGTATATAATAGGATTGTTCAACAATCCTCCTACACGTACCTAATGTGTATGGTCACCTTTCAGGTGGTATTCTTGCTCCTTTTATAATTGGAATGCAAATGTAGCCATGATTAACCACTGAAACTTACACCCTCATCAAATGCTATAAATCACAATAAATACCATCTAGCTAACCCTGCATTTCTCCCTTTATACAGAAGCATTACATTTTTATCAGTGAACAAGAGTATTTTTTAAGACCGTTAAAAGTAAATAAAAAAAACCACCACAATTCCTGTTTGCTCAATACTGCCTTTGGAAACCCAACCGAACATATTATGGACCATGTCACACTGCTTTTGAGGTAAATGTGTCCCATGGTCTACAATCTGTTCAGTTGGGTTTCCAAAGGCAGTATTGGGCAAATTGGAATTGTGGTATGCATTTTTTGCCTTCATTTTTCTTTTTATAAACCTAAAAAAAAAACATTAGTAATTAAATATTTTAAAATATTCTCTTCCTTTGCAACCACAAAGGAATAAATTCAGAAGCATGTAGTGCTCACATCAACCATTACTCTTTGCTAAATATAGTTTGGTCACTTTGTCTTCCTCAGAAGATGGTGAATCCCATGGTGGGCCACTAAACACTGGGTTCGAGGTCACATGGTGCAGTAAGCTCTGAATAAAGTGACCATTGTTTCATCAGATCCTCCAAGTCCACTGCTGTAGGCGCATTACTGCTGGAACAGCCAGACCAAGTTAAAAGTGGTCTACCAGAGCCTGAGCTGTCATTTTGGAACTAGTAAGCACCAAATCTATGACCCGCAGGAGAACAGGTTCATACATTCTGGCGCTTTCTACACGGCTTTAAAAGCAATTTGTAACTGGCCTCTATGCGCCTAGATCATACATGTTGCCCATAGTGTTTTTGTAAAATTATACCCAGGAGATTTTGACTAAGCATGCATCAAACTCTTCTATGCCACTTAAACTGCATAAAAATTTGGAGAGGAAAATATTAAGATATAAACATATTATGACTTTTTTACCTCTGGAATATTTTTCTTATTTGTATTTTTTGCTTCTTACTTAAATTTCCATTAGTATTTTACTCTTCAAATGTATGTGAAATTTACAATTCCTATAAAAAAGGAACATCAGAAGTAGGACATAAACCTGATTACAACAATTCGATTCAAAATGAAATTTTTTCTAACAATGTCATTACAAAGATTGTTTTTGTAAATTAAAAGGACCACAAACACCATTATTACACATTATTAGGATAACACTTCTTCACCCAGTGTTCTTGTCTGGTGTTTTAAACTATGCAAATAATTAAATGTAAAAACAAATTTTTTTAAAAAATATTTTTTCCCCACAAGTGATTTTACATGTTGAACTTCTGCAGAAAAAAAAACACATTCATCTTTAGTGGTGGTATATCCTTAATTTTTTGGACATTAACCGCTGTGGCCAAATGTTAGCTGAAGTCGTAAAGGAAACATTTTTCATTTGTGACTTTTTTTTTCTAATCATGTACGAGTTGTTCTTGGTCGGTGTCAGCTTTTTAAATGTTACAGCATGCTTTAACTGTGGCTTTTTTCCAGGCAGTTTGTGGGATTTTTTTCCCTTGTATACCTCCATTGTTTTTTTTTTTCCACCCCTGTATGTAAATGTAAAAGACATCGTAAAAATCCATTAAATAAAAACACTTATATTACAAATGATTCGAACAGGTATCAGGAAATCAAATTATCTATGGAAAAACATTTAAGATAGAATAAAATGTAGTAGAAAAGAAAATAATGTACCTATACACAAAAAAAATTTAAAAAAAAAAGCTAAATGCATGAAAAAAATACATGAATTTAAAAAAAAAAAAACATACCAAAGATGTATATGTCTATATAAAGTTTTTGGGTAAGATCATATAATGGATTTTAAAAAGGAATTCAATGTAGATTCCAAGTTGAATTCTTTGTTATAATTGTGCATTCTGACAGCGTTTCACTTGAATGGTCGGCCCACACTGTAGTTCACACTGATTTCTAATCTGTGGTGTGGAAAAAAAAAGAAGCATGTTCCTACTTTTGCGCGGATCATTGGATCCCACTCAGAGAGGAGTGATGTGGCTTAGCCCAGCTGCTTCAGAATCAGTGGCAAATACCATCTCTGTTAAGTACAAATCTTCGGAAGAAATCCAAAGTAGTGATTTCTGCCGAGGATTACACTTCAAATTTTTTTGGTGCTTTTGAATGTACAGAATGACAGTAAATTAAAAAAAAAACACCAAATTTTTCTAGAGAAGCCTATGGGGAAAATAACTACATAAACCATAACAAAATAAACCATGAAAAAATGGGGCATTTTCCAAAAGAAAACATTGTAAGACCAGCCTAAATGCAACTTGGCATGTATGTCTATTCCCCGGCAGCACCACTGTGTGGCACTGCTATGATAGATTTCAACTTAAACATGCTGGAAACTGAAGGGAACAGTTGTGAAGAAGAGTAAAGATTAGTCTATTTTCATGTGATTAAATTAAAATAACACTTAAAATATGACAAATTTAATATTAAGATGTAATCACAAACCTATAGTCTTAATAAATATAGAGGTCAACCCCAAAAAATATTTAAAGAAGAGTTATTTAATATAAAAGAGCGGGTTTCTGTTAACGGCTCTATATACTTGTTCTCTCTGGCAAACCCAGCTAGCCCTGGTATTACATGAGCAGCCATTCATTTGAGTAAATTGAATGTACTGCTATATGACCTTCAGAGGTAAATGCAGGATAAGGGGTGTTCCTATCCACAGGCTATGCTCTTAATGTCCAAAAGGTGCAAATCCCAACTCTGTGACCTACAAATATCTATACACCGGGACGTCACCAGGGTCCTAAAACATCCAGGGCCCGTGCCCTCTGTGTTACGTTTTGCTCACTATGGCAGGGTTCACACAGTATTTTTCACACCACATCATGAACTGCGGCATGTGTTTTTACAGAGAAAAAAAAAATGTTCCCATCATTTTTACATGTATTTCACATAGATCCTGTCCATCGGCTCAGCAGTCCCTATATAATGAAAATCAGCGCTGACCAATTTACTTTTTCAAACCTCTTACCTACATAAACAAACCATACGTATGATTGTTGCTAAATGAAATCCAGAGGACACAGAGCTGAAAAGACTACTGACTCTCCTGGCACAAGCCCCAGATAAAACTGCCAATGACCCTGTCTTAGGGTTTGAATCATAGAAATGAAATTGTGTACCACTACTAATGCTCACTTTGTTTCATTTTTATTGCTGTGTTTTTATGTGTTATATATTTATGTTATAATCCACATTCACCATATGGTTTATTACAACGGTTACATTATGTCTAACGGGAAACATCATTCATAGTTTTGAGGATCACTTATCAGGCTCTCTGTCTATGTGTAGTTCAACCTTCCCATCTTAGTTTAGTTCCTTACAACTCACTTTAAGACGTGCCACGCTTGCCATCATGAGGGGCGGTGTTGGAGATTTCTGTCCACATTTCAGCGGTGGCTCCTGACTCCTCTTTCACCGATCATCGGAGCGGATTGTACTCACTTCTTCATTTCGCTTGCTCCCTATTGGAAGTGTACCTACATTTCATAGGTGAGCGTTTTTATAGTTAAATGTTTGTTGATCATCTACAGTGATGGAAATAATTATTTGATCCCTTGCTGATTGTGTAAGTTTGCCCACTAACAAAGACATCAACAGTCATTAATTTTAAGGGTGGATTAATTTTAACATTGAGCGATAGAATATCCAAAATAAAATCCAAAAAATTCACACTGTATAAATTATTTCTCACTGCAAAATGCAAATAAATTTGTATACCGTATATACTCAAATATAAGCCAACCCAAGTATAAGCCGAGGCACCTACTTTTGCCACAAAAAAACGGGAAAGCTTATTGACTCGAGTATAAGCCTAGGGTAAAAAATGCAGCGGCTACCGGTAAATATCAAAAATTAAAATGGATACCAATAAAATTACATAGGCAGTTTAATGTCCCACATAGGTAGATATAGGCATGCATAGGCAGTATGTCCTCCATAGGCAGGTTATAGGCAGGTATAGGTCCTCATAGGCAGGGTATAGGCAGGTACAGGCAGGTATTGGTCCTCATAGGCAGGTATAGGTCTTCATAGGAAGGGTCCTCATAGGAAGGGTATAGGCAGTTCTATGCAGGTATAGGTCCTCATAGACAGGCTATAGGCAGGTATAGGTCCCCATAGGCAGGTTATAGGCAGGTATGTGCCCCCGTAGACAGGTTAAAGGCAGGTATGTGCCCCCATAGACAGGTAATAGGCAGGTATGTGCCCCCATGGACAGGTTATAGGCAGGTATGTGCCCCCATAGACAGGTTATAGGCAGGTATGTGCCCCCATAGACAGGTTATAGGCAGGTATGTGCCCCCATAGACAGGTTATAGGCAGGTATGTGCCCCCATAGACAGGTTATAGGCAGGTATGTGCCCCCATAGACAGGTAATAGGAAGGTATGTGCCCCCATAGGCAGGTTATAGGCAGGTATGTGCCCCCTTAGACAGGTTATAGGCAGGTATGTGCCCCCATAGAAAGGTTTTAGGCAGGTATACGCCCCCATAGGCTATAAGGAATATCAGATAAGTAGAGCCATGAAAAAGATTGAGAATAAAACACAATCTGACTTCCTGCAGAAACACAAAAAGGATAAAAGTATTAACTCACGTGATAAACAAGAAAATAAATTGGTCTTTTCAACACCTTATACCACTGACTTTAAACAAATAAAAAATATCTTTTATAAAAATATCAATTCACTGTGTCCGTTTCCTTCATTAGCCCATATTATAGATAAAGGAATTTTGTGTGTGCCAAAGAGAAATAGAACTATAGGAAATAAGATATCGCCAAGTAATATGCCAGAGAGGGGTACCAACAAAATATAGCTCTCCCAAAAAGGATTTTTTCCTTGTGGAGGACGCCGATGCAACATCTGTCAGTATGCAACAAAATGTAAAACGTTCAAAAATAGACTTGTGAATCAAAAGGAGTATACCATAAAAACATTTCTTAACTGCGATACTGATCACATTATTTATGGAATACAATGCACCACATGCGATTTGTTATATGTAGGGAGCAGTATTAGAAAATTTAAAACACGTATAGCAGAACACTTGAACGGCATTAAAAAACAACTTACCACGTATTCGGGAGCTACTAAACATTTTGTGGAAAAACATGCAGGCAAATTAGATTCCCTTAGCTGCTTTGGTATAGAAAAAGTTGAGCGCCCGTTTAGGGGTGGAGACTGGCAGCAGAAGGTCAGGCTCTGTGAAGCATTTTGGATATATGAACTTCAAACAAGAATACCGGCAGGTCTAAACTTTCGGAATGACCTCGCTTATATTTACTAAAGTATTAAGAAGTACTCATATAGTTGCATGTCATACATGGTTATATTGTATTGCATATATCAGTAATGGCAAATGGATTTTTAAATGTCACATTAGTTTTAGGAATTCACAGGGTTAATAGTCTGTTACGTAATTGTCACGTGACAGGATACCCTCTATTTAAATCAGGCAGTTGTAGAAAAGACTTTAAGCTTCGTAGTTTTAAGAGTGTCCTGAAAACACATCTCCTCAGGCAGGCCTACCAAAACCACTAATTGCTAACCCACACCTTCTATCACACACATTCCTGTCACTCCCTACACTAGGGCACTCACAGGCACTTATCTGTATATAGATGTACAGTCATGGTGGCAGGTTCACCAAATCTTTATGTAAACCTCCCCATATTTATAAAACATGGCTGGGCCATTGTAAATTTAGCACTTCTCCCTCTTTGTTTCCCCCCAGGCACCCTCTTAGATTGTAAGCTCTTGCGAGCAGGGCCCTCACACCTTGTGTCTCACCTGTAAGTAGCGTTCACTGTGTAATGTCTGTTTTTGTCTGTAATTATACCCTCTACATTGTAAAGTGCTGCGAAATTTGTTGGCGCTATATAAATAAAGATTATTATTATTTATTATTATTATTATTAAGCTGTGAACAAGGGCCATAGTGCGCCCGTAACGCGTAGGCTTTTTTACTGCCATTTTTATACCCTCTGCACGTCATGTTCATGTTTTTGCAATAAAGTAAAGCTCCACTGTTACCGCTGGTGCTGGATCGCATTTTTTTTTGCAAGTCTGCCTTTCAGTATTTGTCCTGCGACTGAGGACTAGCATCCGTGCAAACCAGACTGGAAAGGAGCGAAGGGAATCCTACAGGTGCTACATGCAGCAATTAAGGTGAGCCCTGGAACTGTTTTTGTTTTTGTTGCTTCAATGAATACGCCCCCATAGACAGGTTATAGGCAGATATACGCCCCCATAGGCAGGTATGTGCCCCCATAGACAGGTTATAGGCAAGTAAATGCCCCCCTAGGCAGGCTATAGGCAGGTATAAGTCCTCACTCTCACTCTCTGCTCTGCAGTGGTATCTCTTCCCCTGTAAGCGCTCCGGAGGAGCAGTGCCCGGACACCATCGGCTGTACTCGGCCTTCAGTTATACGCGCTCCCTGAGGAGTCGCGTATAATTGAAGTGTCCCTGTCGGCACTCGGGCCATCATAGCTCCCGAGCGCCGACAGTGACTCAAGTATAAGCCGAGGTCGGATTGTTCAGCACATTTTTTGTGCTGAAAAACTCGGCTTATACTCGAGTATATACGGTAAGTATTTGATCCCTCCGGCAAACCCCTTGTTGGCAAGCACAGCAATCAGACGTTTTTTGGAGTTGCTGATGAGGTTTGCACATGTCAGGAGGAATTTTGGTCCACTCATCTCTAAATTAAGATTTTGAGGCCGTCTCTTGGCAACTCGGAGCTTAAACTCCCTCCAGTTTTCTATGGGATTAAGGTCTGGAGACTGGCTAGGCCACTTCATGACCTTAAAGGGGTTGTCTCAATACAAAAATTGGGTTTTATGTTAAAGATCTTGCAAAAACAAGTCACTTTGCAATATGTGTCCATTAACAGTGCCCTACCTATTCTGAGATATCCCCTCTTCTATGGGTTGCTTCAGCTCCTCAGGTCACTATAGCTACAGACCTGTTTACTCTCTCATGATAGGCTGCCAGCCCTGGTTGCTATAGCTACAGACCTGGCTTCTACTACAGCCTAGTGGAATCCAGTAAACCCGCACCTGAATTCAAAGTGAAACCAAGAAAACAGGACTGAGGTAAGATGAATCAATGTAGTGAGACAAACCCTTTAATGTGCTTCGTTTTGAGCCACTCCTTTGTTGCCTTGGCTGTATGTTTTGGGTTATTGTCTTGCTGGAAAACCCAGCCATGACCCATTTTTAATGTCCTGGTATGTCAGGCCGCAGGCGCGCTCACGTCTCTAGCCAGTCCCCGCTTCTTAGAGCGTGCATGCACCGGCACTGTCACATTTAAAGGACCAGCGCACTGGTGATTTGCTATCACTGGACTCTGTCCCTATTTAACACTGCCCCTTCCTGATTTCCTTGCCGGATCTTTAGTGCCGTTAGCCTTGAGTATTGTTAGTATTCCCTCGAACACGAACATTTGCTGCCTGTCCCAATCTACAAATTTGCCTTACCACTTTGTACCACGCTACACCTCGGCTGCCTCCACAAGTAAGTCACGTCAGGGGTAGCGACCTGGTAGGATTCCACTGCAGCAAGTCCAACCCGCTTTGCGGCGGGCTCTGCTAAATACCGGGACCTACTTAGATTCTGCTCCCTGGCGTGGCTTATACCACCATTTGCGTTGGTCCAGTGGATCCACTACTCCCGATCGTTACAGTCTCCTTCTCATCCAGCGTCTGACTTATGGTTTTGTAGCCCATTCCAGCTTTGTGCAGGTCTATGATTAGAGATGGGCGAATTGATTCTAACAAAGTGGAATTCGTTTAGAATTTCAGGAAAACTTCGATTCTGAACGAAGTCGAAGTTTGGGGTGATTCGCGGGAACGAAGCGTGTTTTTGATTGATAAAATGGCTGCGAGCACATGGCGTTACATGGGGCAAAGAACTCTGGGAGGAAGAAAGGCATAGCCTGCATGACATGTGCAGAGATGAAGCCAATCAGAGACCGGCGGGATTCTGTGACGTCACCGCACTATATAAGTCCGGGCGCCATGCTCGCTCCTCACACTCCTCTCACTGTGCTGTGTAGGGAAGGTGCTGCCGCCGCTGCTGCTTATGATATCTCATACTAAAGAACTCACTTTTATACAGCGATTTTTTGGGGGGGGCGGGTCACAGCTTGTCTCAGAGACTGCTTCTCTTACGTTCTAATTCTGATTTTGTGGGGTATTGGAACTGAAGTCCAGTGTGCGTCCAATTCAGCTGCATATACATTTTAATGCTATCTGCTCAGTTCTTGAGCACATTGAATATCCAAGGGTTATCTAAGCCTGTTCCTGTTGTATTCAGTTAAAGAAACAGCGTTTTTACAATCCAAATACCACTTAATTTTTGGTTGCTCATTTATTTTGCGCAATTTAGATCCAGGGTTAATTAAGCGTTGTTCTGCTGTTGTGGTCACTAAAAGAAACGTTATTTTTCACGGCCAAAGAAGAAATTTTGCCTGTAGCATAATTCACATCTAAAGGTTAATTAAAGTTTTTCTGTTGTTGTGTTCCGTAAAATACACGCCATTGTAACACGCTACAAAGCTTGTAATTGTTGGCAGTACATTTCTTTTGCGCAATTTACATCCAAGGGTTAACTAAGTATTTTTCTGCAGTTGTACTTAGTAAAAGAAATGTTCTTTTTCACCGCCAAAAAAGAAATTCTGTAGCATAATTCATATCCAAAGGTTAATTAAGCCTGTTTGTACTTTTATATTCAGTAAAATACACAGTGTTTTTAAACGGCACATACTAGTAAATTTTTCCTGGCCATTTGTGGAGCACAATTTATATCCAAGGGTTACCCAAGCTTGTTAGTGGGTTCGTTTGGAGTCAAATATAGGGTATTTATCATATACAGATATCTTCATTAAACAGAATCTGTACATTTTAGAACAAACAGTATGTCAGACAGAGAGGTGGCAGGCTCTTCACATGCGAGTGGCAATGGCACAAATATTCCTGGAGCCGGAACAGGTCGCAGCACAGCAAGGGGACGTCGCAGCAAGGGTCACTCGGTGTCATCTAGCGGCCGTGTGTTGTTCTTGATTGGTTGACTAGGTCATCCACTTCCTCCCAGATGACATCTGACAACCTCAGCCAAGAGTCTGTGGGAACGACAGACACAACCCTTAGTTGGCATGGCCCGGGAGCGGGTCAGTGGCCCTCACCTGTCCTCAATCCGCCTCTGTCCCATCCGGTTCCCTCAGCCAGAGATCTACTATGTGGTCTGGGCTCAGTGCCACTATACAGCGAGGATGAGGAGGACAGTCAGCAGCTACTTGGCAGCAAAGAAATGGGGCCAATATCCCCTGCTTCTTGCAGTAGGCGGCAAAGTATAGATGTGGAGAGTGGCATGGGAGGTCATGTTGTGAGGGGTCAGCCTCCTCATACCAAGACCAGTGATGAGGACAGCAGTGACGATGAAACACAAATCCATGATGATGTAGCCGACCGCACTTGGGAGCCGGGTGAAGCAAGGGCTTCATTATCGTCAGGAGAAAAGGGTGTCAGCTTGCATGTCAGGCAGCGGCGCAGCCAGCAAGTGGATTGTGTGGCCGTAAGTCAGCAGGGTAGCAGCAGTGTGAGGTCGGGAGCCAAGCGCCCACGGAGTAGAAAACCCGCTTTGCAGGTCCAAGAAAGTAGCGGCACAGGGGCTCAGCGAGACAGCGGCGGCAATGGTCACTCAGTGCGGAGCGTTGGCGGTAAAATCAGCTACTCGGCAGTGTGGCAGTTCTTTGCTAAGACACCAGAGGAGCCGAATATGGGTATATGTAGGATCTGTGGGCAGAAAGTGAAGCGTGGCCAGGGAGCTAATGTTGGCACCATGACCCTGCGTCAACACATGCAGCATCACCATCCGGTGGCCTGGGAGAACCGTGGCTTAGATGTGGTGGTCCATCGTGCCCAGTGGCACACATGCCATTGCAGCCAGTCAAGGCTCCACCACCTTTGCAGAAGGGAGCTGTTTCTCTTTGCCATCATTTCCTGGTCCAGATGCACTCTGCCACCCCAGTTAGAAGATCCTCTGGACTACTGGGCAGCCAAACTGGATGTGTGGCCGCAACTTGCCGAGTTTGCAGTGGGGAAGCTGTCCTGCCCGGTCAGTAGTGTGGCATCAAGAGCGGGTGTTCAGTGCGGCGGGGGCCATCGTTACCCCAAGTGAACCCGCTTGTCCACGGGAAATGTGGAACGACTGACCTTTGTCAAGATGAATCAAGCGTGGATCAGCTAGGATTTCCACACACCAATGCCTTAGGCATCAGATTACATCAGCCATGATGCCTCATCAATACTTTGAGAAATGAGTCTGGATTCAAACTACCTGCCTCAGCCACTATTCTGATACCGCCACCCATCTGATGCCACACATCTGCTGACAGTTTCTCCATCTGCCACCAACCATCTTTACCAGGGACTGGTATTGCCACCCACCTCCACACTGTCATTGTGCCACTCTCTGACCTCATGCTGCTGCTGTTGCCGTCACCTCCACTCTCTGTCATTGTGGCCTACTACTGTTTTGCAACCTCCATAATGTCATTGTGCCACTGTTTGACCTCCTGCTGCTGCTGTGGCTGCTGCCGTGCCCTCCACTCTGTGACACTGTGCCACTCTGTGGCCTACTCCTGTTTTTGCCACCTCCAGAATGTAATTGTGCCACTATCTGACCTCATGCTGCTGCTGTTGCTCCTGCCGTGACCTACACACTGTGTCATTGTGCCACTCTGTGGCCTACTCCTGTTTTTGCCACCTCCAGAATGTCATTGTGCCACTCTCTGACCTCATGCTGCTGCTGTGGCTGCTGCCGTCACGTCCACACTCTGTCAGTGATGTTGCCAACTGAGCTCTCAGCTTGTTTTTTTTCCAGCTTTCGCTGCCATGACTTTATCAGGCTACATTCCCCCTTCAGTTTTTTGGTCAGTTTTGCCCTCCTAAGTGCCCAAGGAATTTTATAGTGAAGCGATTCTGAGAGCGGCGGCAGTCATCTGCGTGTCATACTAAAACACAACATTTTATGAAGCCCAAACCAAGCTCCCTCTGCATATTTAAGCATGGCACAACGTTCTACAGCACCCTACAGGCTCTGTGCAGCCTGGACATAGCTGTTTTTTAACGCGATTCGTCCCGAAGTAATTCGGACCGAAACAAATTTTGTCGGAAAATTCGGTGAATCTAATTTTTGAGAAATTCGCCCATCTCTATCTATGATCTGGTCTCTGACATCTTTAGAAAGCTATTTGGTCTTGCCCATGTTGTAGAGGTTAGAGTCTGACTGATTGAGTTTGTGAACAAGAGTCTTTTATAAAGGTGACTATTTAAGACAGCTGTCTTTAATGCAGGTAAGGAGTGTCTAACTGGTCTGTAGGAGCCAGAACTCTTATTTGTTGGTAGGGGATCAAATACTTATTTCTCTCAGCAAAATGCAAATAAATTTATATGATTCATACTATGTGATTTTCTGGATTTTATTTTGGATAGTCTATCTCTCAATGTTAAAGTTAACCTACCCTTAAAATGATAGCCTGTTTATGTATTTGTCAGTGGGAAAACTTACAAAATCAGCAAGGCATCAAATAATTATTTCCTTCACTGTATATGTATTTATACCATTCTATATAGCATTCTTTGACTAAGAACCGCTATCTGGTTTGAAATGCTAAAGCGCTTCCTGTTACTTGACTTACTGCTTCCTGTATTTCAAAGTTTGTGGAACATAAAGACTGGTTTTACACTTTCCTCTGTGTTGCTGAATTTTGGGATTTAACCTTTATGTTGCTGTACAATCATATAGTGTCTCCGTGTATGCAGATGAAACTGCTATTTGAGTTGTGGTGAGCTGGTCAAACCATCAATCATTTCCTTACTCTGTTCTGCTTAGTGCAGCAAATGGAGAACTGGTTGTATGGCAAGGTGGGACCCACATTTATGGCTTATGTTGTGATTCTTAGAAGATGGTGAAATTTTGAAAAGAAAAGGCCAAGGCTCGGTGCTGGCCCCTGTTTCCTCCATCATGGTTAAAGCCTTGGAAGGCAGGACCAAAAGGTATGGACTTCAAATTATTACTAGAAAAAAAAAAGCCAAAGCCCTTTGGTCAACTAATGCCATGGGCTCAACACAGAGCAGCTTTGTGTGTTGGGACGCAAAGAAACAACTGATTTTGTCGTCAAACACTTGATGTAAAACTGCAGGGATTTAAGTATAGAAAATATTTTGTCCCGCTGGAAAATCCCTTTAGCACAAATGTATACTGATTTTGATGGGTACAATGTAATATTTATCGTCACAATGAATACCATGGTCCCTGGTTCAGACCCTGGACGTGCTCATGTTCCTGGCCGTTGCCCAGCACCCACCTTTCCGCACTCCTACTCTGTCTTACTCTGCTCATTGCCAGTGCACGCCAGCTCTTTGAGATTTAAAGGGCTAATGCACCTCTGAACATTAATCAGCTGCCATCTGAACCTTTATTAGGATATCTCCCTGTGCCTTTCTTGTCAGATTGTTTTGGTGTTCCTGCATTAGAGTATGAGCTACATTTCCTATATTCAGTGTTTCCTGGTTTGACCTCTGCTTATGACTCCTGACTACTCTCTGCCTGCCACGACCGCTGTGACCCGACGATGCCTCTGCCTGTTTCTACAGTACCTCGCTAGCACCTTGGCTGGCACTGCAAGCAGCCATGTCAGGGGCAGCAACCTGGGGGTTCCCCGCAGCCAAGCCCATCCTGCCTTGCAGTGAGCTCTGATGAATATGGAGGGACTCAGACTCCGCTTCCTGGCGTGATTATTGTAATCTCTCATGGATCCACCAACTGCCTGTGAGACACTTATTTTTACCTGTGGTGGTTACCCTGTAACTTTCTAAAACTAATCTAGATTTTAAACAACCATAGATTAAATTTGCCAAATACCTTAAAAGGGATACCATCATTAGAAATGTGCAAGTTTATTATATATCCAGATTCCTAGAAAACTATTTTGATAATTTTGGTATTTTTATTTAAGTTCTGCAGTCCTATAAAATTGAGAGAGAAAAAAATTACCAATAAAATCTTACCCTTTTCTAGCTGTGATAATAAAGAGATAAACTCCTATATGGCAGGACTGACTATTCTCAGTTTACTGTTGGTGCTTTAAGAAATGCTGCAAATAGCCTCAAATAGTAGTTAAAGGGGCTCACTACATCGAGTCATCTTACCTAAGTCATGTTTTCTCCCTTTCATTTTTGAATTTAGGGACGTTTTTACTGGTTTTATTGGATTCTAATGGCTGCTACTGGTCTGCAGTGACGAGTTGCTGAGGAAACCAGGTCTGTAGCTATAACGACCAGCACTGGCAGCCTATAAGGAGAGATCGAACAAGTCTGTAGCTATAGCGACCTTAGGAGCTGATGCAGCCCATATAAGAGGGGATATCTAGGAATATTGTATACTGGTAGCTATAAGGTTTATGCCGGTATCGTTGGTAACCCAGTGAGGAGATCTGCAGCTCCTTCTATATTAAACCACATGCATATACTGGGTAGTTACTTTTTAGGAATATAAACAATTTATTGAGAGACAAAGTAGCAAAAGCTAAAACGTAGTACAACAAGTTACTTGCACTTTGTAGTGTAACACGATACGATCCGACTGTCCAAATATATGGTAAACAAACTTCAGTATTGCAAAAGCATAGCGATGGCATCCCCTCTCTCTTCTAGGAGATCGCGACTGGAGCGTCCAACTGGACAGACGGGCAGTAGGCGCAGGCGCGCGACGTTTCGAGAGGCTCCTCCTCCCTTTCTCAAGCGTCTGTTCAGTTGGACGCTCCAGTCGCGATCTCCTAGAAGAGAGAGGGGACGCCATCGCTATGCTTTTGCAATACTGAAGTATGTTTACCATATATTTGGACAGTCGGATCGTATCGTGTTACACTACAAAGCGCAAGTAACTTGTTCTACTACGTTTTAGCTTTCGCTACTTTGTCTCTTAATAAATTTTTTATATTCCTAAAAAGTAACTACCCAGTATATGCATGTGGTTTGCTATCTAGGAATAGTAATGTGTTAATAGATACATATTCCAAAGTGACTTGTTTTTGCAAGATCTTTAACATAAAAAGCAATCCTTGTAGCGAGACAACCCTACAAATCACTATTGTTCTATGGACAGGTCAAGAAAAATATATAAAGGTTAAACCAGATACACAGTGTGATGATGAGGGCAATACATAAAAAAAAAAAAAAAATCAGATTGTAAGCCCTCACACGCAGGGTCCTCACACCTCGTGCTCATCTGTAAGTTCTTTTAATGTGTAATGTCTATACATTTACCCTCTACATTGTAAAGTGCTGCGGAATATGTTGGGGCTATATAAGATTATTATTATTCTCATCATCCTAGGACTCCTTTATTAACACAATTGTGTCAGAATTCCGGTGCAATTTGTGGCAAAAATATTTCAATACATGACAGTGTCTAGATAATTCTGAGCCTCTTTATACAAAAGGGTAAATGTCTCAATAAAAAGGAGAAGCTTTGGGGGAAGGAGGCATGGCATGTGCATTACTGAGCACAAAATAAAGATTTAAAAAAAAAAAAATCACACCACAATTTTGACACATTAGTAGCATAAAATAGAACTAATACCCAACCCAACTAATAGAAGGTGTAAACTTAGACTACAAAATAAACATTTACCAGATTTACTAAACATGAAAAAATAACATTCATTTTAAGACTGTCTAGCCTATGTTTACGTTATCTAAAGTGCCTAGAGGGCGCTCGAGCTTCTTAGCTCCTTTCCCATAATGCCTTGTGATATGCAAATGCTTAGTGGAGGGCAAAAAGGCAATCTCAAAACGCCACACACCTAAATGGTGCTCTCCCCAAGGAGAGATATTCCTCTTTCTGAGCTAAAGTGCTACAGAACAGTGACACTTCTGTCTGCAGAAGAATCTTTTTGTGCCCTGGTTGGGGGAAGGAAGGGGAGGTTCTAGTTTTTAATTTTTCAATGAAGGACCGTAAAGATAAAACTAAGTAACTTTAATTTAATGGATATATAAAACAGCAGTCAAGCCCAAACATCTCATATGAATATTGAAAGACGGGTACTTAGGGTTACGGTGTGGTTATTCAACCATTCAGTCCAATTTAATCCAAGGATTCTGAGAATCTTCTCTTCACAGCCCCAGCAGGAGCTTAGCAGCGAGACGCCAGGAGACCGGGCAGAAAGTGTATGTGCACGTAGCACGTAGCGACGTTTCAGGGAGGTCCCTCCCCTTTCTCAAGCATACGTCAGCCAGCCGGAACATGATATATATAGGGCTGGTCACAGGCACATATTTATCCTACAAAAAGCATAAAAACACACAAATAACAAAACATTTAAAATCATCACAAGAAAGCTTTGAGACCAAAGCGCTAGGCGCATTTGCTCCAATGATCAGGATTATTCTGTTAGTATGGGGGAGCTAACGGAAAGATTTGTTAGTAGGGGCTATAAAAGAGAGGAGGTCGAGGCCATTGGTAATCAGGTTAAGACTATTCCCCGTGCAGATTTATTAAAACCAAAAGAAAAAAAGAAAAGAGACAGCTTTATGTTTATGACTGTATATGATCGACATGCAAGACTTGTTAGGAAGGTTATTAATAAAAATTGGAGACTTTTACAGTCTGATCCAAAATTTGGATCTTTGTTTAGGGACTATCCACGCTGGGTATATCGTAAAGGTAAAACGATTGGACAACGTTTAATATCTACAGATATACGAAAGAATACTCAAAAGAGGGACACGCAAGTCACTTTAATGCCGGTTAAAAATGGTACATACCCCTGCCGCAAATGTCAACACTGTGCAGCTATCATTAAAGGGGATCAAATAAATCACCCAATGAAAGGCTTTCCAATTTCATTGAGGGGTTTCCATACATGTGATAGCCAGGGGGTTGTATATATGCTCAAGTGCCCGTGCGGCAAGGTGTATGTTGGTCAGACAAGCAGACCTATAAAAATCAGATTGACCGAACATAAGTCCGTGATTAGACAATTCACATTTAAACAGAGTGATAGCCTGCAGGTTGATGTGGAAAGAAAATGTTATGGTGAGACTTCATTGGCTCGCCACTTTGCAAAGGAAAAACATACTATGGCGGATCTACGCTGGTGTGTGCTAGAGCCTATTAAATGTCAGGAACATTGGCAACTAAAAAGAAAATTGCTCCAAAGGGAAGCCTTTTGGATACATCGCTTGGATGCGATGGCTCCGAAAGGCATTAATGAGGCATTTGGTCTCAAAGCTTTCTTGTGATGATTTTAAATGTTTTGTTATTTGTGTGTTTTTATGCTTTTTGTAGGATAAATATGTGCCTGTGACCAGCCCTATATATATCATGTTCCGGCTGGCTGACGTATGCTTGAGAAAGGGGAGGGGCCTCCCCGAAACGTCGCTACGTGCTACGTGCACATACACTTTCTGCCCGGTCTCCTGGCGTCTCGCTGCTAAGCTCCTGCTGGGGCTGTGAAGAGAAGATTCTCAGAATCCTTGGATTAAATTGGACTGAATGGTTGAATAACCACATCGTAACCCTAAGTACCCGTCTTTCAATATTCATATGAGATGTTTGGGCTTGACTGCTGTTTTATATATCCATTAAATTAAAGTTACTTAGTTTTATCTTTACGGTCCTTCAATGAAAAATTTAATCAGGTGTGCGGATTGGAGGCCCGCACCGAGAGCCGTAAATGAGACGGAGGTACGTTATGCATGTGGCAGCTTGTTTATAGAAGGTTCTAGTTTTTGTCACACTTATCAAGTCTTGTATATAACACTTGCCTCTCAAGTTCTCTTAAGAGATATGTCAATCAATCCTCATTGCCACATTATCAGAGCGGACGTTAGGGTGAAGATGGGCAGGGGAACACACACCAAACAATGTAGGAGAACTTCAAACATTTTTTAAAAACATTACATAAAGTTACATGGCTAGTCAACTAAGGGCCCGTTCACACGGCTTATTTGCCGACGGATTGGCGCCGTATTCCGCGCCGGATTTGCGCTTCAATACGGCGCCAATCCGTCGGAATCATTACGGTAATCCACTGCTCTCATAGAGAACAGTGGAATCCGTCGCTCCTCCTCGCTCGGCAAATCCGCCGCGGGGGGAGAAAGTGACATGCACATTATTTACGGCGCGGACGCGCCGTAAACAATGCATTGTCTATGGGGCCGGGAGCGGCGCCCCCGCCGCGCTCCGGCCCGCCCCCGCCCCGCCCCGTATTCACGGCGGATTTGTGCGCTCAATACGGCGCACAATCCGCCGTGAATAAGCCGTGTGAACACGGCCTTAGGAAGCAATATTTAATAGTCGTGTCTCTATGTATGTAACAAACCAAAAGTGCCCATAATGCGTCTTCATTCAGGAATCATGACCATTAAGCCTAATTTAAGAAAATAAAAATCATTAAAAACTAAAAGAAAAATAAAATTTTAGAAATTTACAGGTTAACAGATGAAGCTCCCAGACAAGTAACATTGTGAATATAAGATAACCTATTTAAAGCATATTTGAGTGTTTCATTTTTATCATGAATATGTCTACCACAGATTAGGAAAGAGCTGTAAAACCTATTTTCAGAGACAATTTAATCTTGCAGCTAAACAGCATGCAGCACTTAGTACTGATTAAAAAGTTACAAGCCATTTAAACGGACCCATGAAAAATTTGGGGTCGATAAAAAAACACAAACTTCTCTGACATAATATTTTTTTACATAATAATGTAAATTATACATTACACCTATACAGGGCCATAGATTATGTTTAATAATGTATAACCTGAATCTTTATAGAGGATTTTACATTGCACAATTTGTTCATGCTATTTGATATAGTTTTACTTTTATAGGAACCATCATATTTTTGCATATACTACATATAAATAGAACTGGAATATGTTATTAGAGGAAAGAGGCATCTTTCCAGCAGTCTCTAGTTTCCTTGCCTTGTAGGCTCTTTCATAAGTGGCTAGAGAATTCCCCACAAACAGTGGGAAAGATGTATCAGTACTGTCTAACATTTTGATAAATATGGCACCTTGTAAGACTCACTGTGTAGTCACTGAATGTTGATAAATCTGGACTACCATCTAAATTTACACTCCTATTTTTGGGGAAAGTAAACGTAGGGAAGTACTTGCCTAAAGTTGTCAGTTTTAAAACCACTACCCTATAAATCTATCACATTAATTAACCCGCACAGTGAACGCCATAAAAATAAATAAATCACAATTTTTGTTCATTCCGCAGCACATAAAATGGAATAAAAAAGTATCAAAAACTATAAAAAGCCCCCAAAAGTGGCCAAAAAAAAAAATTTTTTGTTCATCTGCAAAAAAAAAAACCCCTTACACACCTAAATACAGGAAAATAAAAAAAAGATAGATATAAAAATTGTTTTACACAAAAAAAACATTTTTTTAAAAAGGGTTTAAACTAAATATATACACACACATTACATATAAAAATATAATTTTTTTATATATATAATATTTTAAAAATAAAAAATATAATATATAAATAAATTAATATATAAAAACATTCCTTATGTTTATACTGGCACCAAACAATTCTTCGTATTTGATTTCTGCTTATAAGAATTCTTTTGTCTAGCCAGTTTTACAGATTTAAAAAACAGGTTTTGTCCCCCTTTTTTAATGCTCTCTCTATTCCCCTAGTAACCTTTTCAGCTCATTCTAATCTAAAAATTCTTTGTGCACATAACTTAAAGAGGCGATTTCATAACTAAGAGCGCATTAGAGATTTTTGTGCCAAGACCTAACACAATACCAAAATACTGGACTCTAAAAAGAAATCCTTTTTATATAAGCTATTGTATTTTAAAACCCCAGGACTGCTAAATTAGCACAGAAAACCTCACTTTAAAATTCAAAAATCTTCCCCCCCCGCAATGTTTTGTACATGAAATACACTTTAGGGATAACCCGGGGGAAAAGGAAAAAGGGGGAGTTTAAATTTAACAAAGGGGCAAGGTTTTCTAATTTAGTAGTCTTCTATTAGGAAACGTAATGTGTTTCTAATAGGAGTTATGGCTGCTGCCAAAAAACTTAAAATGATTTTTTCCAAAAGGGATTTTATTTCCTGCTTTCCTCAAAAAAGCCCCGTGTATAATTTGCATAGCATGTAACCCAGCAAGCTTGACATCACCATGCCTTTCCCCCCCAGTGTGCTTACTCCCAAGTCTTAGGGCAAGCAAAGTTCTTTGTGTATAAGGTCAAGTAACCTAAAATACAGAAACTGATAACTACATATATAACATAATACAACAACCTCAATTCCAAAAAAGTTTGGGGCACTGAACAAATGTGAATAAAAATGAATGCAAAATGGAGGTGCCAACATCTACTAATTTTAGGATAGAACACAAATCACAATCAAAAGTTTAAACTGAGAAATGATCATTTATTCATGGGGGGTGGGGCGGATGCCCCCGGCCACCCCACCATCCCCCCCGCTGCCCGGGGGCCCCCCGGCGCCTGGGGCACTTAACCCCCCCACATTCTTTTCACGCGCTTTCCCGCCTGTCCCGGCCGACGCCCTGCGTGTACCCCCTCCTTTGGGGCCCGCGGAAAAACTGGTCGGATTTTAAAGGGGCCCCGCCCGGGAATTTTTCAAATTTCGGCCGGGTTCAATATTGGTTACACCCCCTGCACTCTCTGCCAGATTGTTGGGGTTTGGGTTTCCTTTTCTAGTGAAAGGGTTTTTGGGGTTCTGTTTTTTACCCGGGACCATCCGTTTTTCCCCTACGTTTTCCCGACCTTGCCCTTTGCCGCCCTGCCCTACCCTGTGCCCGTTTTTTTGACCACAAGCTCTGCCGCCCTCCGACCTCCTGCCTGTCCCTGACTTCGTCTCGGGTTAACTCGTACCACCATTTACCCCCCCGCATCGCAAGCAAGTCACGCAGGTTAGCTCCTGGTAGCCCACGCCGCGCAAGTCCACCCCTTTGCGGTGGGCTCTGGTAAAACTAGGACTATTAACTCTGCCCCGGCTTGTTAACAACAACGCTTGCGGTGGTCCAGCAAATGCACCGAACCATTACACTTTTAAGTGAAAAATATGTGGTTTCAAAATTTCATGGCGTTAACAAATCCCCAAAAAGTTGGGACCATGCCATTTTTACCACTGTGTGGCATCCCCCCTTCTTCTTACAACAGTCAACAGACGTCTGGGGACAGAGGAGACCAGTTTCTCAAGATTAGAAATAGGAATGCTCTCCCATTCATGTCTAATACAGGCCTCCAACTGTTCAATCGTCTTGGGCCTTCTTTGTCGCACCTTCCTCTTTATGATGCGCCAAATGTTCTCTATAGGTGAAAGATCTGCACTGCAGGCGGCCATTTCAGTACCCGGATCCTTCTCCTATGTAGCAATGATGTTGTGATTGCTGCAGAATGTGGTCTGGCATTATCTTGTTAAAAAATGCAGGGTCTTCCCTAAAAGAGATGACGTCTAGATGGGAGCATATGTTGTTCTAGAACCTGAACATAGCTCTCTGCATTAATGGTGCCTTTCCAGACATGCAAGCTGCCCATGCCACAAGCACTCATGCAACCACATACCATCAGTGATGCCGGGTGCTGAACGGAGCATTGATAACAACTTGGGTTGTCCTTGTCCTCTCTGGTCCAGATGACATGGCGTCCCACTGTTCCATAAAGAACTTCAAATCGTGACTCATCTGACCACAGAACAGTTTTCCATTTTGCCTCACTCCATTTTAAATTACCCCTGGCCCAGTGCAAATGGCTGAGCTTGTGGAGCTTGCTTAGAAATGGCTTCCTCTTTGCACTGTAGAGTTTCAGGTGGCAACGGCGGATGGCACGGTGGATTATGTTCACTGACAATGCTTTCAGGAAGTATTCCTGAGCCCATTCTGTCATTTCCTTGGCAGTGGCATTCCTGTTTGAGGTGCAGTGACGTTTGAGTGCCCGGAAATCATGAGCATCCAGTAGAGTTTTACGGCCTTGACCCTTACACACAGCGATTGTTCCAGATTCTCTGAATTTTTTGATGATGTTATGTATGGTTGATGATGATAACTTTAAAGTCTTTGCTATTTTATGCTGGGTAACATCATCCTGGTATTGCTGCACTATCTTTCTGCGCAACTATGGTGGAATTGGTGATCCTTTTACCATCTTGGCTTCAGAGAGACACTGAGTAGCTCTTTTTATACCCAATCATGTTGTCAATTCACCTAATTAGTGTTAATTGGTCTTCCAGATGTTCATTATATGCTCAATGTCATTTTTCCAGCCACTTATTGCTACTTGTCCCAACTTTTATGGCATTTGTAGACACTGAAATTTTGATTCAACATATTTTTCCTTTCAAATTTTACATTTACTCAGATTAAACTTTTGATCTGTCCACTATGTTCTATTCTGAATAAAATATTAGATGTTGGCACCACCACATCATTGCATTTAGTTTTTATTCACAATTTGTTTAATGTCCCAACTTTTTTGGAATTGAGGTTATATATATATATATATATATATATATATATATATATATTATATATATATATATATATATTACACATACACATACATACAGTAAGCAGTATGCCTTCTAGCCATTCCTGAACAGCTTTTTATTGGGAGTAGACAAAGTGTTGGGTGGGTGTCTACTCCCCTTGTTCCAAGCCAGGATTTACCTGGCCTATTTAAAGTTAGCAAGTCAGCTGACAAGGTGCGGCTGCAACTCTGGTCTTTGCATTTGGCTGGAGAAGTTATCCACTGGAAGAGGCTAGTTTGTGCTACACAAACTCCATTATGGGCTAAGGTGTTAGTAAAGAAATTACCCCTGTATAGCAAGTGCTTGGACGAGCAAGAGTTTTGTTTATTTCTATTTTGTGCTTGTTATTACTGCACATTTGTTTTCCTGAATAGAGATACAGAAGGACCTGTTTGTACCCCAGGCTGCCTCTGTCTCTATGCCTAATATACTAATGCTGAGATCCCGGAGCTGTAAACGCTCACAATAAATATATACAATAATCTCAACACTGATTGTGAATCAGTTTCTCCTGCTGTTGTGCAAATGGAGCAGACAACAGGTAGAAATGATAGGCAATTAGCAAGACAACCCCTATAAAGGAGTGGTTCTACAGGTGGTGACCACAGACCATTTCTATGATCTCATCCTTTTTGTCCGTTTTGGTATTTTTTACATTTTGTTATTGCTCTCACCCCTAGAGGTAGCATGCGGTGGTATCTACAACCCACAGAAGTTGCTCAGGTAGTGCATCTCATTGCACATCAATGTGAGCTGTGGCAAGAAGGTTAGCACTGTTTCTCATCAGTGTCCAGAGCATGGAGCAGATACCAGGAGACAGACTAGTACATGTGAATGGGGCCATAGGAGGGCAAGAACCCAGGAGCAGAACCGCTACCTCCTCCTTTGTGCAAGGAGGAACAGGAGGAGCAGTGCCAGCACCCTGCAAAATGACCTCCAGCAGCCCTCTAACATCCATGTGTCTGCTCAAACTGTCCACAACAGACTTCATTAGGGTGGTTTGAGGGCCCAAAGTCCACAAGTCGGTGTCATGCTTACAACCCTATATTTACTATTTTGCCATAGGCAAACTTGAACTCTATCAGTTCTCTATCTATTAAACACTAAAACGTAACTTTTATTATATCTAACTCTTAACCTCTATACACACTATTTAAAAACCTGATCTCTATCCTCATCATTTAACCCTTTTTTTGCTTCTGAAAGAGGGAATAACTCCCTTTCTATCATCAAGTCTGGTGGAACCCCACCTATTAACAGGAGAGCCTTATATCTATAGCAAAGTACTAGCTTCAGTAAGGGATCCCAAGCCAACTACTTGGGCAGTCGTCCCTAATCTCATAGACACAGAACAAATAAGGCCCCCTTGTGACACCGTCTGCAGCAGGTGACACTTGTAGACAGAGGTGAAAAATCACAATTTAAAACGTCATGCCTGACCTCGCCGACATGTTTCGCCAGCTAACCTGGCTTTATCAAGGCTTAGAGGTCCGATCACATGTGGTCTGAGCTCACTTCCTTTTATATCATGTTAGGTAAACACCCCATACAGGTGCTCACCAATTAGCCATCAGAGAATCCACATAAAGCCCACTCCCCCTTCCGCTTATAACCCAACACCATACAGCATGCCTGGCAGTTGCCAGAGAACACCAAGATTGGCAGATTTGACATTGGAACCCTACGCCCTTCACAGATGAGAGCAGGTTCACATTATGCATATATGGCAGACATGACAGTCTGGAGATGCTGTGGAGAATGTTCTGCTGCCTGCAACATCCTCCAGTATGACTGATGTGGCAGTGGGTAATTAATGGTGTGTGGAGGCATTTCTTTGTTGGGCTGCACAGCCCTCCATTTTCTAGCCAGATGTACCTGGATTGGCAGACCTGAATCCAATTGAGTACATCTGGGACATCAAATCTTGTTCCATCCACCAACGTCAGGTTGCACCACAGACTGTCCATGAATTGATTGATGCTTTAATCCAGGTCTGGGAGTAGATCCTCCCACTCAGGAGAGCATCCACCGCCTCATCAGGAGCATGCTTGGGCATTGTTGGGAGGTCATACAGGCACGGGGAGGCCACACATACAGTACTACTGAGCCTCATTTCCTTGTCTTGAAGCATTTCCACAGAATTTTTAAAATAATTAAAAAATGTATGAGCAATAAAAAAAATATTAACAGCAGTCCTATAAACTAGAAACTGCATGACAACCTAAGCTGGCACAGGCATAACATAAGCACACATTCTTATCTGCATTATCTACTTAAATATTCCTCCTTTTCAATTCCCCTTTATCCTCCACTTCACTCATCGGTAAGAACATTAACCTTGACATGAATTTGTAGTATTTGCATAACAGATTGCACAACTATCGAGTCACAGCAAAGGTTAACATTAACAGTTCTTCAACTACCCTGAACTTCAGCTTGTATCTTCAGTAACACCTATGAGGTAAGATAAGAAGCTTTAGGCCATGTTCACACGGCTTAAAATGGGCCGTATTTCGGTCCGTAATTACGCGCCGAAGTGCGCCAATTACGGGCCGAAAACGGCCCATTCATTACGGTAATTCACAGTTCTCATAGAGAACTATGGATTATGTCTCCTCTCCCTGCCCGGCGAAGCCGCCGGGCGGGGAGATAATTGACATGTCACTTTCTAGCGGCGTATAGGCGCCGCTAGCAGTGATAGTCAATGGGCCGGCGAAGTGCCGGCCCCCTGCTTACTCCCCCGCTCCCGCCCGCCCCCCGTCCACACGGCGTTATTGCGGGGCGAAATTACGTCCCGCAATTAAGCCGTGTGAACATAGCCTTAGGGTATGTTCACACGGCGTAATTTCGTCACGCATTTGCGCTCTAATACGGACGAGATGTGCACCGAAATTACGGTAATCCATAGTTCTCAGAGAACTATGGATTACGCCTCCTCTCCCCGCTCGTACAATACAATCCTATTGTATGTGCGAAGAGATAAGTGACATGACCCTAAGCAGCGCCTATCCTTTGCTGCAATTGACCAATTTAAATCCAACCCCCATCCTTTAATGAATACACGGAGACATCAACTTGGATAAATTGGCCACAGCAGCCATTTTATTTAACACACAAATATTAACAAACAGTACACTGCCAATGAGTAAATATCCAAATACCCATCAGCCCAAGACCCCATAGTCAGACAAAGCTTGGGGCTGAGGTCCTTGGAGCTTTAACCTCTGAACCATTACCAAGCCTGGCGAAGCTGTTCCTCTTTCGACCATATTTTACCCTCAGCCGTCACCCCCGGCTTCAGGGCACCAAAAGCCACCTCAGGCGGCTACGCATTCCATAACCTGCTCCCAAGGACGCTGTCCTGTGGAGCCCAATCTTCGCCAAGCCGGTCCATCCACCAATTGGGAGCAAGCTGAGCCTGACTCCCCCCCACTACTTTTCACAGACTCCAAGGACCCCAACCCGCCTCGCCGCTGCGACACCCACAACCCCCATAAAATCCTTCAGACCACCCTGCCGCTCCTACCTGGATAGCTGCTCAACCACGCCCCCTACTCCCACATCGGGAGGGCGGGTGGGACTGCTGCTTGTCCCGCTGCGCGTGCCTGCTCCCGCGCGGCCCAGGGTCCGGCTTATAAGCCGGCTCCACCCCGCACGCCGCGCCTGACTCCGCCCAACAATACCCCCGGTCTCCGTCGGCGCACGTCGTGCCCGACTCCGCCTACCCTCCTATACCCCGGGCTTAGACAGCGCGCCGGGTCATGAGGGGCCTCCCCTTAAAGGGGCTGCGCCCCCCATGTCCGGCCCCGGACTTGACCCTAAGCAGCGCCTATCCTTTGCTGCAATTGACCAATTTAAATCCAACCCCCATCCTTGAATGAATACACGGAGACATCAACTTGGATAAATTGGCCACAGCAGCCATTTTATTTCACACACAAATATTAACAAACAGTACACTGCCAATGAGTAAATATCCAAATACCCATCAGCCCAAAACCCCATATTCAGACAAAGCTTGGGGCTGAGGTCCTTGGTGCTGTAACCTCTGAACCATTACCAAGCCTGGCGAAGCTGTTCCTCTTTCGACCATATTTTTACCCCCAGCCGTCACCCCCGGCTTCAGGGCACCAAAAGCCACCTCAGGCGGCTACGCATTCCATAACCTGCTCCCAAGGACGCTGCCCTGTGGAGTCCAATCTTCGCCAAGCCGGTCCATCCACCAATTGGGAGCAAGCTGAGCCCGACTCCCCCCACTACTTTTCACAGACTCCAAGGACCCCAACCCGCCTCGCCGCTGCGACACCCGCAACCACCATAAAATACCTCAGACCACACAGCCGCTCCTACCATGATAGCTGCTCAACCACGCCCCCTAATCCCAAATAGGGAGGGAGGGTGGGACTGCTGCTTGTCACGCTGCGCGTGCCTGCTCCCACGCGGCCCAGGGTCCGGCTTATAAGCCGGCTCCACCCCGCACGCCGCACCCGACTCCGCCCAACAATACCCCCGGTCTCCGTCGGCGCACGTCGTGCCCGACTCCGCCTACCCTCCTATACCCCGGGCTTAGACAGCGCGCCGGGTCATGAGGGGCCTCCCCTTAAAGGGGCTGCGCCCCCCATGTCCGGCCCCGGACTTGACCCTAAGCAGCGCCTATCCTTTGCTGCAATTGACCAATTTAAATCCAACCCCCATCCTTTAATGAATACACGGAGACATCAACTTGGATAAATTGGCCACAGCAGCCATTTTATTTAACACACAAATATTAACAAACAGTACACTGCCAATGAGTAAATATCCAAATACCCATCAGCCCAAGACCCCATAGTCAGACAAAGCTTGGGGCTGAGGTCCTTGGAGCTGTAACCTCTGAACCATTACCAAGCCTGGCGAAGCCGTTCCTCTTTCCACCATATTTTACCCCCAGCCGTCACCCCCGGCTTCAGGGCACCAAAAGCCACCTCAGCCGGCTACGCATTCCATAACCTGCTCCCAAGGACGCTGCCCTGTGGAGCCCAATCTTCGCCAAGCCGGTCCATCCACCAATTGGGAGCAAGCTGAGCCTGACTCACCCCACTACTTTTCACAGACTCCAAGGACCCCAACCGGCCATAGCTAGCGACCAGGATACCTCATGGGCGCGACACCCCCAACAGCCCCAAGACCCGTTCCAATCCTTCTCGGATATCCAAAGACCATAAATCTAGCCCTACTGCGTTCAAATGGACGCTGTCCCTATGCCAAAAATCTCTGTCACCCAATTCCAGCTCTCTATGCCGCACCCCAAAACCACCGTTCTTAATCACAAAAGATGCCACCGCTTTATTTACCTTAAGGCGCTCTCTATTAATACCTGCCGCTGAATCCGCATGCCTCCAAGCTAACCTAGGAACTATATCCGACCAGCCCGTAACCAAGCCCGGATACAAGGTCCAAAGCCTCAGGAAATCATGCCGAATATCCCTTATTAATTCTCTGATTGGGCGCATGCCCAAATCATTACCCCCGGCATGAAAAACCACCACATCTGGGACCCTGTCCCAGGTGACAAACTGCTGGAACTCCCGTAGAACTTGATTCCATTGGAGGCCCCGCTTGCCGATCCACCGAATAACCGCCATCGTCTCTGGAATACCCAGTTGTGAACCACTTACACGCAGCGCTGCTCGTTCCTCTCCCCAGTGAACAAAAGAATGGCCAAATATCCAGACCATACGCTGTCCTAGAATAAAAACAAGAGACACGAGAACACCAAAAAACATCTCATAACAGCCGAAAATAACTACTGGAGCGAGAGGATAATTACCACTGCCTCCCCCCTCCTCCCCCTCGGTTCACGCCGACGGCCCAAGGCAGGGAACCGCGGCGTGAACCGTGACAGTACCCCCCCTCAAAGCCCCCTCCTCCCCCTCCAAATCACAAACATGGCGTGTCACACAGGTCAGGGGCCCGCAACTTCTACGGGGGCAACCCCAAAACCAAGGTACGGGCTGAATATAGCCAGTATAGGGAAAAACCTAGATAAGGAAGTGCACGGGAGGAAACAAACGGGGCACTAGCCAAAATGGGGGGGAACCCAGGGCGGGACCGCAAGCCACGGGGACTCAGAAGGCTCAGGGCGAGACCGTAAGCCACGGGGACGCAGACGGCTCAGGGCGGGACCGCAAGCCACGGGGACGCAGACGGCTCAGGGCGGGACCGCAAGCCACGGGGACGCAGACGGCTCAGGGCGGGACCGCAAGCCACTGGGGACTCAGAAGGCTCAGGGCGGGACCGCAAGCCACAGGGGACTCAGAAGGCTCAGGGCGGGACCGCTAGCCACGGGGACTCAGAAGGCCATGAGCTAGGCCAAACGGAAGCTCTGGGCTGGACCATGAGCTAGGCCAAACGGGTGCTCTGGGCTGGACCATGAGCTAGGCCAAACGGGTGCTCTGGGCTGGACCATGAGCTAGGCCAAACGGTGCTCTGGGCTGGACCATGAGCTAGGCCAAACGGGTGCTCTGGGCTGGACCATGAGCTAGGCCAAACGGGTGCTCTGGGCTGGACCATGAGCTAGGCCAAACGGGGGCTCTGGGCTGGACCATGAGCTAGGCCAAACGGGTGCTCTGGGCTGGACCATGAGCTAGGCCAAACGGCTGCTCTGGGGTGGACCATGAGCTAGGCCAAACGGGTGCTCGGGGCTGGACCATGAGCTAGGCCAAAAGGGTGCTCTGGGCGGGACCAGGGCTGGCCCAAAAGGGGTGCTCTGGGTGGCCCATGGGGTTGGCCAAAGGGTGCTCTGGGGGCCAGAGTAGGCCAAACGGGTGCCTGGGGGGCCCATGGCTGGCCAAACGGGTGCTCTGGGTGGACCAGAGCTAGGAAAAAGGGGGTGCTCTAGAGGGGGGCGGGGGTCACCCCGGCGGGATCCAAGGCGTTAAACTGTAACAATGGGCCCCGACAGAGTACGCCGAAGGCGACCGCTGACCCCGAGTGGGGATCCCTGTGTCACCGCAGGCAGGTGGTTTGGGGGGGACCACCCCAGGGAGTGGAGTTAAGGGCCCCTGGTTTTCGCCAGAGCCCGCCGCAAAGCGGGATGGATTGGCTGCGGAACCCCGGGTCACTACCCCCTGACGTGGCTACCGCGGTGAACCCCGGGGGTGCAAGACGGAATCCGGGGGAAAACAGGAACACAGAACTTACAGCAAAAAGGGGAGGGTTAAACGTACTAAGCACAAGGATGGGCAGGAAGGGACAGTAAAATCAGGTACAGACCGGGAAACACGGCAGGAACGGGAGAGCACAACGGGAACACGCAGGATACAGGGACACAGAACAAGGGCGGACGGACGCCGGGGCTCAAGAAAAAACAAGGGCCCCAGCATTGGGGGGTTAAAAGTATCCAAAAAGCAGCTGGATGTGGCAGGAGTCAAGAGGGGAAAGCGCTGAGACAGCCCCCAGATGCTGAACTGACCCAGGCAGGGCAGGAACTTCCTCTTATGGCGGGGGTCAGAGGAAAAGGGAATAGACAGAACAAGAAACCTAAAAAAAGACGGGAAACTGCAGCACCGGCCAAAGGGGAAACAGGACACACAGGCCCCCAGAGAACAGAACAAAGGACAGGAAAGAAAGGGAAGGCCGACCGCCGACGGCCCAAGGGGGGAAAACCGCGGGTAAACCGTACCCCCATTGATCATTTTCGATGTCTTCCCCGGATCGACAAACCCCCCCCCCCCCGGCGTGCCACCCCCACTGTAAACCCCCACACCCCCTGTTGGGACGCCCAAATTCCCCTTCCGCAATCCCCCAAAAAAGAATGAAAATGCAAGGGAAATGCCCCATCTCAAACTGATCTGCAAATTGAATTCAACTTTTTTTTTTTCCCAAACGTTGCAGAAGCTGAAAAACCCTGGGCCGAGAATCCCCCTTACCCAACCCCCCGGGGATACCCCCCCAATGCCCCCTCACCAAAAAGCTTGTTAAAACAGCCACCCCCTTGCTTTTAAAAAAAAAAGGGTAATCCTGAATGAACCCTGAATCCCCAGAAAGACCAATCCTCGTAGAAACGTGCCAATAAGGAAAAAGGAGCTCCTCTCTCTCTCTTGGCTAAAGGGCCAACCCGTAACCACGCTCTCAAGCCCAAAATTTTAATGAATCCCCTTGCCCGGGGACCGATGACCTGAAAAGTCGTTCGCTTTCCCGAAAACCAAGGGCAAATCCCCGGGACACTCCAACCCCTCCGCTGCCTCTTTTGGTGCCAAATCCCCAAAACCCTCCCCCTGTGAACGAGACAAGGGGTCAGCTAGATCATTTTTTACCCCCGGCATGTTGGGGTAACACCCAAAGTTTAATTCCCAAAAACGCAGTCCAAATGCCGCAACACCCCCAAAACCCGGGGGTGATGAAACCAGGGGGTTAATGGTGTTCCCCCATGTTACACAGTTAAAATGAATTTCCGATTCGCAAAGGTGACCCCCAAAATTTAAAACCCCCAAAACTATTTTGGAAACGCTCCAATAGTGCCAAAATTCTTTTAAAAAACCTGAATGCCATTCTGGCGGCCTGCCCCCCCCACCCCTTTTGGGAGTAGGCCCCAAAAAATACACTACCCCGCATCTAAACACCCCGATGTCCCCCTTGCTAAAGGCCTTTTCCAAAATAAAAGAGCACCCTTATAATGCTCAAAAAAAAAGTCCCACCCTCAGATCCCCTTCTCCCCACCGAAACCTCAAAAAAAGATGAGGAGCCTTAACCCCCCCCGTCGCCCGCGCCATCCGACGCGAAAAAAAAAACCCGCCCTCGGCATAATCCCCAGGGAAAATTGATTTGCCCCGCAAAGAGCATTTCCTTCAGGGGCGCCTTTTTTCTACCCCTGTCTCCCCCCTGCTTTACTCCCCCCCTTCTCTTTGGGAAAAGAATTCCCTAGTAGCGTATCAATGCCGATTCCCCAAAAAAATTGAGAGTGTCGGACCCCCCGTCTTGTCTGGGGGTAATGGTACCCCAAAAGGTTTTCCACCCACTCATTGAGCCAACAGCGACCCGCAAACCCAGAGTCCCTGGGCCCAAGATAGAAAAAGTTAAGTGGGTGACAACGACAGACCTGACACCCCCCAAACCCATTCCCAAAAAAAATGAATGTTTCAAAAATAAAAAATAGATCGAACACCCATTGGCAGGCAACGATCAACAAAAAGAACCCCCCAAAAAAAAACCCCAAAAAAGTGCGCTCTGGGGGCACCGGCAACAGCCGAAAAAGGGGGATTCAATTTTCCCTCTTGGCCATGAGCGCCCCCGGGCCATACGCCCCTCAGCCATTTTACGCCGGCCAAAGGACGTATAGACCACGGAAAAAGGTTCCGGGGGCGATACGTATTACAGAAAAACCCTTTGGGGAAAAAAAAAGGGGGATGATTAAAACTAACTTATTTGGTTCCATTTTAGGAACCACGCCCAATGGGGAAATTACCAAATCCGGCACGGACTCAAATGGGCCCGCCATTCTACCAATGACACTTCCTTATCTAATTTTTCCTTAATACCTCGGATGCAAACGAGCGGGACCTCAGGTTTTTAATAGAAAATGGAAACCCTCATGTGGGGTAAACGGGATCCGAAAACCCTCCCCAAAAACTCCTTTTAACAATAATGCCGCTCCTTATCCGGGTACCTATTTAGGTACGGCTCCATCCGGCTAAAACTCACCGGAGTCGCACCCTTGCTGAAAATTAGCCCCCTCCCTTTTCCTAAGCAATGCGATGCTCCATGGGACACGGCGCTGCACACTGCACAGACATGCTTAAAGCGGCAGTTCGCTCCAAACCTGCATTGACTGTCGTTAAACTGCCAGCAGACCCCTGCTTTGAAACCCTTTTGGGAACCCCCCGAACGACCCGGCCCCCCCCTGCTGTCCGGAGGTCCCGGGTTTCCCCCCCTGAAAGGGCTGGCCGTATCGCATGGGTCCCAAATTTAACCCTAACCAAATCCTATATCCTTTTGATCCCACCGAATTGCCGGTCTGACCGCTTTCCGCTGACGAAATTGTTCATCATATCGGAGCCACGCCTGCCCCCCGTATACCCGTTTTGCCTCCGCTATAGAATCTAGGCAACAAAAAGTCCCGGGGCAGTTTTCGGGCTTTTTTCCCCATGACGCTTGCCAAAATGGCAAACGCCTGCATCCAATTTTGGAAGGTTTGCGGTATTAATCGCCCCCCTTCGTTTTTCCTCCTCCTCCTTCTTACTTTACATTCCCTTTTGGTATGTTGAATTTCTCGAGCGGTAACAGGGAAAAGATTTCGACGTACTCATCCTGCCAAATCTTTTCCCTCACCTCCTTCTTGAGATGAGCACCTAAAGGGGTCCTCAAAGCATACATATACCTCCCCTCTCGCTCGGTCATCCAACCTAACCCTGTCGACCGCCTCCTGTTCTGTCTGTACCGACACCGTTACTCCCCCGCTCCCTTCCACCCTGTCCATCGACCGCTATTCCCCCACCCCTAGCGGGGATGGATAGCAAGCATTCGACCCTAAACCCGTCGACCCCAGGCCGAGATGGGTGACGGTTGTGTCACCGGTCCCGCCGTACTTGGTAGTCGTGTCAAAACCTCGCGCAGGCGACTCGCTAGCTCCTGCCAAGCTGGCGCCACCTCCCCCGTCGGAGCCAAAAATCCCCCTCCCTGCACTGCCTGCCCCGACGGTGACGAACATAACACAGATGTGGACTCACCAGGCTGCGCGGGTGCTGTGAACCCGCCAGCCGTGCTGCCCGATCTCTGAAGACTTCCTCGATGACCCATATAACCTCCGTCTCCAGTCTGTATGAACGGTTCCAATGAACGCAGATCCCGGACCACGTGAACCTCCGAACGGACTCTCCAGCTCCCGTCCCTCGCCACAGGACCCCCAGGTGGGCCCCCCAACTGACCGACAGGCCCCAACCCACTTGGGCCGGCCGCATCCCACACTTCCCGAACGTCGAACGACCTTCCTCTCTCGGAATCCTCGCTCCTTCCGTCGTCTTGCCGTTCTCTGACGGGTCCCCCGACCGGATCATCGCCAGGGGCACCCGCCGTCGCCACGGTACTGTGTACTGGAGCCCCAGCCGACACCAACACTGGGCTGTGCTGGTGCCCGCTGGGCCCGCCCGCCTGGAAGGATTCCTCCCAGGACGAACGGCACGAGAACGCCCTGCAGAGCGCACCGTCCGCCCCGGAGGGTCCCGAGAGGGGCTCCGACGGCGTGCACGGGCCCTGGGGGTCACCTCAGGGCTCAGGCACTCTGGGGGGCGAGTCCGGCGCCTTGAGGGAACAGCAGCTCCAGGGGGGGGAATAGGGGCCATAGGGACCCACGAGGTGTGAGGTACCGGCGCAGGCCCAGCCACCTCCCCCCCTCCCAGCGCACCCCGCACCTGTTGCGCCAGCCACTCGGGGCCGCGCTCTCCAGCTGCCCTTCTCAGGCTTGCCAGCAGCTCCTCCACATTGTCAGCCATTATGAAAGCCTCTTCACAACGATTCCCGCACAGTGACAGACAAGCGCAGTTGTACAGGTCACTGCTGCTTGTCACGCTGCCCGCGTCTGCTCCCGCGCGGCGCAGGGTCCGGCTTATAAGCCGGCTCCACCCCGCACGCCGCGCCTGACTCCGCCCACCAATACCCCCGGTCTCCGTCGGCGCACGTCGTGCCCGACTCCGCCTACCCTCCTATACCCCGGGCTTAGACGGCGCGCCGGGTCATGAGGGGCCTCCCCTTAAAGGGGCTGCGCCCCCCCTGTCCGGCCCCGGACTTGTCAATTATTCACGGCGATTACGCGCCACGAGTAATGCATGTCTATTGGGCTGGCGCACCATGGGTGTACGCGTATACTAGCGTGAGCTCTCGAAACACACGATGTACTGCGGCACGTACTGTACATTGTGTGAACATACCCTTAGACCATTCAAGAGGTTGGAGAAATTTAAAAAAAAAACATATACTCCCCCAGCGCTGCATCTCCCAGTCCTCTTTGCCATTATTCTATTGTCTTCTGCCTTAGGCTATGTTCACACGGCTTAACTGCGGGACGTAATTACGCCCCGCAATTACGGCGTGTGGACGAGGGCGGGGCGGGAGCGGGGGAGTGAGCGGGGGGCCGGCACATCGCCGGCCCATTGACTTGGATTACCAGCGGCGCGTATACGCTGCTGGTAATTCACATGTCAATTGTCTCCCCGCCCGGCGGATTCGCCGAGCAGGGAGAGGAGACGTAATCTATAGTTTTCTATGAGAACTGTGGATTACCATAATGACTGGGCCGTTTTCAGCCAGTAATTTGCGCACTTCGGCGCGTAATTACGGACCGAAATACGGCCCATTTTAAACCGTGTGAACATGGCCTTAGGCTGAAGAGAACATCACTGATTCAGCAGTCATATGGCTGAAGTCCCCATTTGCAGCCTAAACATCTGAACAGTCATGTCAGTTAGACGATGTGGTCTAACCGCCACAGCCAACTGACCAGAGTGACAATCAGTGACAATTTCTTCAGCCAAAGCTAGAAAACAAAAGATCTACAAAAACCATGGGGTGGCAAACTGGTGGATATTTGACTGCCTCTATCTTAGCCATGCGCTTCTCCCACCTGGCTGCATGAGGCCCTTAGCAGAACAAATTGAGCCCAGCCCTAAAAGCATGGTTTTTTTTTTGTGTCCACAGAGAGGTATTAGGATGCCTTCACACAGTGCAGTTCTGGTGCAGTTTTAACTGCGCTTCAATTAAACTGCCATTATCAGAAAGGTGTTTCAAGTAACTAACCAATTATTGTATTTATAGTCTTGTGGTTTACAAGCACACTGATTCCTCACTTTTCAAACTGTTTAGATAAGTGAAAGAAGCTTGCTGGTAATAAAGGCAGTTTAATTGGAGCGCAGTTAAAACTGCACCAAAACTGCGCTGTGTGAAAGCACCCTTAGGGTATGTTCACATGGCTGATTTTGACGTTGTTTTCGAAGGGGTTTTCGGAGTGTCTCCGCTCCCAAAATAGCATCAAAACTTTGCCTGAAACACATTTCTTCAGAAGAGGTTTTAGATGCATTTCTCGACGAGGTTTTCAATACTATTTTCATCCATACAAATTAATAGTCAGATCAAAGAATGCACCAAGAAACGCACCTGAAAACGCGCTCAAAACAGCTTCCAAGGAAGCTGTGTGGGAACTACATCGCTGTTCCACATAGGAATCGAAATAGCTGGGGGCGTTTTGGAGGCATTTTGGACGCTGTTATGGGCGCGGAAACGCTCGAAAACTGTGTCCAAAACAGCGTCCAAATAAACCGTGTGAACATACCCTTAGAGTTAGGGATCCCCCTGATAATGCTACATTGTCACAGTAGGTGGGCAAAAGCAGCTTGATCAAACTGCACACTAAATACATCCCTTCACCCCCCCCCCCAACTTCAGTGAGAAAAATAAGTATTTGATACAGTGACGATTATGAAAGTTCTTCCACCTACAAAGAATGGAGAGGTCTGTATGTTTTATCATAGGTGCACTTCAACTGTGAGAGACAGGATCTAAAATAAAAGTCCAGAAAATCACATTGTCTGATTTTTAAATAATTAATTTGCATTTTATTGCATGAAATACATATTTCATCACCTACCAACCAGCAAGAATTATGACTCTTACAGACCTGTTAGATGTGCTTTAAGAAGCCCTCCTACTCTGCACACTCATTACCTGTATTAATTCTACCTGTTTGTACTTGTTACCTGTATAAAAGATACCTTGTCCATACAGTAACACTCTAACCTCTCCACCATGACCAAGAGCAAAGTGCTGTCTAAGGACACCAGGGACAAAATTGTAGACCTGCACAAGGCTGGGATGGGCTATAGGGAAATAAACAAGCAGCTTGGTGAGAAGGCAACAACTGTTGGTGCAATTATTAGTAAATGGAAGAAACACTGGAAATGACTGGCAATCTTCCTCGGTCTGGGGCTCCATGCAAGTGTAAGTGTAGGTAGGGATAGCTATACTTGTTTTAGAGCATGTGACACATTGGATTGCTATGGGAGACCAGGAAATAGGTGGCCTGGTTATAGTAGGCAAAGGGTTAAACAGTTCAGAGTTTCAAGCAGGTTTAGCCTGTGTTTGGGGGGGTAGTGAGTTAGCAGCAGCTGTCAGCCAATCAGAGAGCTCAAGGGGTGGAGCTCAGTTGGAGAAGCAGGGGGCTAGCTGCTGCAGAGTGAGACAGGCAGTCAGTGTGTGACTACAGAGGGTCAAAGAAGGAGCAGGCCTATCAGGGCGGTGTCCAGTGGCATGAGGGGTGGACGCTTCATGTGGCTTTCGTGGGAGGAGAGGCCTGCAAAGCTAAGAAGATGTACATAGTTAATGTTTATTGAAAGCATAGAAAATCGAGATTGAGGATGGAGAAGGTTCTTTATCTCTACGAGGCCGCAGGAGGTCTGGGACAGAAAGGAACAAGCCATTAGGCAGTTACATTAAACCAGCAGGTACCCTGGAGCGGCTAAGCTTTCTGAGCGATGTCGGAAACTCAGGCAGTACAGGAAGATAGGTTAAAGGGGGCTTCTCTGTGACTGTGCGATTGCTGGTGTGGCTGGAAACCAACGTGCTGACCTACCAAGTGGATTTCAAGCTAAACTGCTGGAGAACCATGAAAAGGCTCAAAGACCCAGAAAACCTTTGTGTTGTGTCCAGTTATTGACCACCGATGCACTACAGGTCCCACATCACACCTCTTCCCACAGTACGAAAAGAACCTTAGGATACCAGGGGACCTGAGGGTGCGGGTTGTTGCTACGGGCAACTGGCAGGCACAGTCAGGGCACTGCCGCAAGACACCCCATACCTCCTCCCTGCTGCATCCATCATCCTTTCACAAGATCTCACTCCGTGGGGTAAGGGTGACTCTAAGAAAAGTCAGAAATCAACCCAGAACTACAAGGGAGAACCTGGTCAATAACCTGAATAGAGCTGGGACCATAGTCTCAAAGATTACTGTTAGTAACACCCTACACCGTCATGGATTAATATCCTGCAGAGCACGCAAGGTCCCCCTGCTCATGCATAACTGTTTGGGTATGTTCACATGACATATTGTAGATGTATAGCGGCGTGTAATGTGCACGCCACTATATGCCTCCGGCCAGCGCATACTTCTGAAGTGCTCCCACTCACATTCACTTTCACGTACCACAAACAGAGCACACTCTGGTCATGGACGGTTAACCCCTTAGCTGCCATTAAGAGGAAAACAGAGGGAGGAAGCTGCCTTAGCAACCTGGAAGCCTAACAAAAGCTTTATATTGTGTAAAAAGAGTAAAACATTTTTTTTTAAATCTACAAGTTGGGTATAGCTGTAAGGCCTCGTTCACACGGCTTACTTGGACGCGGATTGGAGCCGTACTGTGCGCCGGATTTGCGCTGCAGTACGGCTCCAATCCGCCCCTGTCATTACGGTAATCCACAGTTCTCATAGAGAACTATGGATTCCGTCGCTCCTCCCCGCTCGGCGAATCCGCCGCGGGGGGAGAAAGTGACATGCGCATTATTTACGGCGCGTATGCGCCGTAAATAATGCATTGTCTATAGGGCCGGCAGGCAGCTCCCCCGCCGCGCCCCCACCCCGCCCCATATTCAAGCCGTAACTGCGGGCGAAATCCGTCCCGCAATTACGGCTTGAATAAGTCATGTGAACACTGCCTAATCGTATCTACCTGCAGAGTTGCAATACCCCAGTACAAGGTATTGTTTGTAAGGTTGAGTCAGGGATGTGTTCTTGTTACAATATATTATGTAATTTCTATGTAATGTATATAATGTGTTATGCATCCTTAAAAAAGGGTTGTTTGGTCAAGGGGTGGAGAGGTCTCATGCCAGAAGTGCCAGTTGGTGGCAGTTAGAGGTGGTTGGAGGCAAGAAGTTCAGTTTGGTTCAGTTGATTCTACAGAGTGATCTGATCACATGCTGATTGTCATCCCAAGGTGATCAGCCCTGTACTTTGGTCCAGAAGAGAACAAAGCCAGTATTTTCTCCTGTACTGGAGGTCACCAGCCAAGCAGCACCTAAAGGTGTGTGAGTCCTGCAAGGTACTGGTTAAAGAGACTCCAACTAGGGTGAAAATTCCTGAAGAGCAAGGTAAAGAATATTCCCTCTTCAGAGGTAGTTGGGATTTAGTATGCCACCGGCCTAACCCATACACCTTGCCACTAAATGGTCCCTGGTCGCATGGGGTTAAGGATACAACTCCTGCAGAAGTCGTTGTACTCAGTGTGTCCGTGAGAGGGGGTCGACCATCTTTATTCCCAGATTAAGAAAGGAAGAAATTTTTTTTCTAAAAGGGGCCTCAACCCATTTTCACCCCTTTTTGTTTTAAGAAAAGGAATTGTTTTTTTGTTGAAAACCCTTTCCCCTTATTTTTCCTGTTTTGTTTATTATCCGTTGCCCCCAACACAAAAACACATTCCAAAAAACCCCTACAGGAAGTAAAGGGGTTTAACATCAGCCCGGGAAAAGGGTTTTTTGTGCCCCAGAAATGGCGTGCTGCGGGGGTTTTGCAACTGCATCGGGGCCCCCTTTGAGCCGGGGGGGCCCACAGTTTCCCCTCGCCACAAAAGCTGAAATTTTTTGGGTCAAAATCCCCAGCAATCGCAAAACGGTAATTTTCTCTTCTTTTTGGGCAGGGGGAACGGGGGAGGGGTTGTCTTCAGAGATGCACAAGGAAAAAGGGAGCCTGTCCCCCATGCGTCCCGGGCATAAAACAGCATAACGTAAAAACAGCACTGTTTTGAGCTCCCACCAGCAGTTCTCACCCGGGCTCTGCCCGGATAGTGTTTTGTGCAGACTCGAGAAAAAGCGGGTTTGTAAGTTTAAATCAAAATTCACCAAAAAACGTACTTTTTTATATTTTTTATTGTATAAAAAGTATCAGCATACCACACTAGTTATTTTTCCCAAAAATTTAAAAGTTTTTCTAGTGTTTACGCTGAAACTTGTGTCCCACGGGCACGCTGTAAAAACTACAAGTCCCAGCATGTCTGCCACAAAGGTTGCTCTCAGGGAAATAAGGAAAATTTTTATTAGAGGCTTTACACTATATAATAGGAAGAATTTTCCAAATTAACTAATTTTTAAGGCCCAAACCTACCTCCAAACTGGGGGGCCTCTATTTTTGGGATTGTGTTCCTACCTACTGGTTATATTTTTTTTTTTTGGGCCATGGGCAAATTTAAAAACTCTACATTTCTCAATCTAAAAAAAACACAAAAATTTTAAATTTTTGATTATGTATAAAAATTAAATTCTCGAAAACACACTTTTTAAAAAACCTGATTTCTAACCTCTCAATTTGCCCTTTTTTCTAAGGTTTAAGGGAAAAAACCCCTTTTTCTATTAAAAAGGTTGGGTGGAACACCCCCCTATTAGCTAAAAGGGACCTCCTAACAGCAAATTTCTCAGGGAAAACTACTCCTTTTTTGGCTTCTTTTTGGATCCCCTTTTGCAGAAATTTGACATGGGGAAATCACCAACTTTCCTTTTCAGGAAAGGAACCATTGGCCTCCAGGAAACCCCCTCTGTTTTGGGTTCTGCCCTTTCCTCTCTGACCGTTTCCTTCTTGCCCTCATTTTCTGGTTGGGTCCTCCTCTCCTTTTCCCTCTTGCTTTTGGGAGTTCCTCAGGGATCAGTTCTAGGTAACCCCCTCCCCCTTTTTTCATTGTAAAAAAACCCCCAACTTTGGCCCCTTAAACCCCCCCCAAAAATTGGTAAATTTTGGTTCCCTTTAACCATCTCTTTTTGCGGGGAAACCACCCAAAAAATTTTTTAAAACCCCCCCCTTCCCCCTGAAAAATACAAAAGGCCCCCCAAAAACTTCCCCCTTCATTTTTCTGCCCCTTAAATTGCCGAGTCCTTCTTTTAAAAACCCAACCACCACCAAACCCGGAGTTCCCCCCTTCAAAAAAAAACACTCAATGTTTTTTAGGGGACCCCATTTCCCTTTTCCCCCCCCCCCGCTTTCTATTTTTTATTTGTTTGGACAAAACCTTTCTCCCCCCCCCCCCCCAACCCCCCCCCCTCCCCAACCTTTTTCCCCCCCCCCCCCCCCCCCCCTCCCCCCCCCCCCCAAAAAATCCCTTTCCCCCCCCCCCCGCTCCGTACCTGCACCTAAAGAAAAATTTTAAAATTTCCGTCCATTTCTAAATGGGGAAAACGCCCCTAAAACTCTAAATTTACTGCTTTTATTTTTTTCCCCGTTTTGTTTAACTGAAAATCCTTGCTTATCGGTCTCCCTCCCTGCAAACCCCTCCCCTTAAATCGGGCCCAAAGAATGCAGCACCCCAAGGCTTGTCTTTCTCTCCAGCCCTTTTTAATGGTCCCTCTACCCTTTTGTCATTTCACTGCAGGGTTTTGCCCCCCCGGGTTACAGGATACAGTATAAACTCAGCACTTCACCCTTTAAAGCTTCCCCACAGGGGCGTCCCTTTCCCTACATCTCCTCCCTATTCTCTGTCAACCGCCCTACCCGTTTTTCTCCGCTCTCCCTGTTATTCAGACAAACATTCCTCAATCATCCAAAACCTCCTTGCCCCCCTTTTAAAAGGGAATTTCACACTTGCGGCCCAAATTTTCTTTTTGGAATATGTTTACCGCGGGCGTTTCAGGCAATTTTAAACAAACCTCACAGTTTTAAGGGGGGCCTGAAAATACATCTTCTGGGTTGGGCCCCCCAAAGTTCCCTAACTCTATAAACACCTTTGTCACTCCGGGCCTTGGGCACTCCCGGGCCCTTATCTGTATATAGTTTGGACTGTCAGGGGGCGGGTTTTATAAATTTTTCATAAAAACCCCCCCCAAAATTTATGAAACGGGCCCGGAAACCATTGAAAACTTGGCACTTTTTTCCCGTATGTTTCCCCCAATACCCCCTAATAGATTGTAAGATCTCACGAGCGGGCCCTCAAACCTTGTTTTCTCATTTGTATGTATTTTTTAATTTTAATGACTGAATTTTTTCCCCTTTTGTTTTTGGGTAAAGTGCTGCGGAATATGTTGGGGGCTATAAAAATAAAGAATTATTATTATTATTTTTAGCGGGGAAAACCCCAAAATTATACGTGTTTTGCTAACAAAAAAAAGGAACCCAAAAACATTTTATTGGGCAGTCATCCCTAATCTGTTTGGGCACCCCCGGGCCCTCTACCCCCTTTTAAACCCCAATTTTGCTGGTAAAACCCATGTTGGGGAGTTTTCGGGAATGCATTTTAATTGTGTTTTTCCCTAGCATTGAAATGGGCGATTTGTCCCCAAGTAATAATAAACAAAAAGGGGTAGACAACCCTTTATTTGCCCCTTCAACTCGGGGGGCAGACGTTTAAGGTCGTAAAAAGGGAAATTGTCTCCCCCTTTATTTTTTAATTATTTTTGGGGTTTAGCCCCTTTTGGGCCCATATAAATTTTTTGTCTATTTTATATTTATCTATCTTAGGGGTTTGGATTTTTTTCGGGGGTCATACCCCAATGTCTTTTCATCCTCAAATTTTTGGGTCTAGCTCACTATTTTGGGGGTTTTCTGTAAAAAAAGAAAAATACCACATAAAAAACACACGGGGACCCTATTGAAATATTTTGTATATATCTCCTTATGGGTATAGCCAACCTTTTCAAAAAGGGGTGGAAAATTAAAAATTGGGATTTGTTTTGGGTTTAAAAAATTAAAATTTAAAGACTTTTAAAAAGTGGACAGAAAGGGAAGTTTTAAAAAGTCGGGCCAAACCTTTTGGGGAGGGTTTCCCCTGACTGATTAAATGAATGAAAAAGAGGGTAAAAAAAGGGAAATAGGGAAAAAAAATCATCCTAAGCAAAAGGGGAAAAAGCTACCGTGAGTATACCCAAAAATTTTTTTTAATCAAGTTTAAAAATAAAAGTTAGATTTTAGAATAAGAAACTTTCATCTAAAAAAAAAAGGGGGGGGAAGGGGACGGTCAAGATGAAGCCAAAGAGACACTTGGTTAAAACCATTTAGGATGAACTGCAGAGATTTTCACCCGGGAGGGGGAGAGTTTTGCCCTTTGGCAAAAATCGTGAAACTGCACAAATGGGCCCTTTTATGGAAGAGTGGCAAAAAGGGAAAGTCATTTTTCAAAGATATCCATAAAAATTTTCGGGTTTTTAAGTTTGCCACAAGCCCCCGGGGGGGCCCAAACTTTGGGGTTTTAAAAAGGTGCTTTGGGTCAGTTAAAAACCCCAAAAATCCAATTTTTTTGGCCACAAAGCAAAGTGATATGTTTGGCTAAAAGAAACACAGCTCATCCCCCCTAAACCGCCACCCCCACTGTCAAACAGGGTGGTGGCAGTCATTTTTTGGGCTTTTTTTTCACCCGGGGACGGGAAGATGGTTAAAATTGAGGGGAAAATTGGATGGACCAAATACAGGACCGTTTTGGAAAAAAAACCTTTTGGGGAGTCTAAAAAAGCCCCGGGGATGGACGGAGTTTTTTCTTCCAACAAGACAATGACCCCAAAAACAAAAAACCCAAAATTACAAGGGAAAGGGGCCCCCAAATAAACTTTTTTTTCCAAAAGGGGGGGTTTTTTAATTGGCCAAGTCACAGCCCGGGAACCTGAACCCAATCGGAATCTGTGGAAAGTCTAAAAAACTGCTTTTTCAAAAACCCTCTCCACCCAAACCCTCCTGAGCTCCAGTTTTTTTCCCCAAAACGCTCTCCACCAAACCTAACTGGCTCCAGTGGGGCCCAAGGAAGAATGGGCAAAAAATTCAGTCTCTCGATGTGCAAAATGTTAGAGACTTTTCACAAGCAAATTTGCAGCTTTTAATTGCGGGCAAAAAGGGGGCGCCAAAAAGGGTTTTAAACAAAAGGGGGGCCCCGAATAATATTGCACGCCCCACTTTTCGGGGTTTTTTTTAAAAATTTTAAAATTTTCCCAAAAAAAAATTTTCCATTCCACTTCAAAATTTGGGGAACATTTGTTGTTAAATTTCTTCACAAAAATTTTGAAATTTTTTTTCTTTATTTTTGAAGCCTGAAATGTGGAAAAAGGTTGAAAAGTTAAAAATGGGGGCCGAATATTTTTCAAAAGGGCACTGTTTGAAAAAACCCCAAATTTTTCATAAAAAAAAAGGCAAAAAAATTTTGTAGAATTGTTGTTGTACGGATTTTTAACCCCTTTTTGTCCTATAAATTCCTTTGTATAGTGTTTATGGGGGGTTTTTGTGCTAAAACCAAACTTTAAAAAAATGCTTTTTTGCACTGCTTTTGTTTAAAGGTTTTATCCCAAAGTAATTTAATGGTGGATGACGTGTAACTGCACTGGGGTGAAAAAATTGACATTTGCTAAGGGGCATGATGATAATATTGCTGTCTGTTTAAGGGGTTTTAAAAACGGGTGTTTTTAGAAATGATTCACGTCGGATTTTTCCCACGTAAATACGGTTTCCGAGTTTTAGTTTTCAAATCTTTTTAAAAAACTTTCAAAAGTTTTGGCAAGTATTTGGAACTGAAATTTTTTGAAGGAAATTCACCCTTTCCCCCTTTATTTTAGTTGGTGAATTTGTTTCCCGGGAAATAATTGCATGCACAATTTTTTTGGGGGCCGGGAAATTTCGGCCCCAATCCGCGGCGGGAATCCGGCGGAAATAAATTTTTCTGAACGCGACAAATTTTTCCCAAAAAAATCAATTTTTAAAAAGCTAGTTACTTTTTTTGTAAACTGATTTTTTCAAGGATTTTTCGGAAAGTTTAAAAAAAGGCTGCAAATCCCCTTGCGGAAAAAAAAACCCCTTTTAAAAATTGGGCCCAAAGGGATCAGCTATGCAGCCAGGAGGTAAAAAGTTTTTTTTCTTTGGGAACCCATTAGGGTGGCTAGGTAGGTAGGAAATAAAACACCCCAAAAAATTTTTACATAGGCCCTTTTTTTTTTTTTGATAGGGGAGAAAAATAGTTCCCGTAGGTGTGGTCAGACCTGTGGTCTGAACCTTTGTCAGATCACAGGAGAAGATGAAAGGAAAGACTAATACCTTGGAAGCTGGTAAGTCCCCTTTCCTTTTTAAATGTCATGGATTCCGCAACGAGAAACCTTTAAAAAAACTTTAAGGGGAGAAATTCTGCCTTGCTGAGCATGGGGTCTATTTGACAGGGACACAAAGGGGTTTTTTATTTAAAGCAGGAATTAAAGTTTGGGGACTGGGCCCCCCCGAAAGATGGTGCCCAAAAACCCGTTGCCCCTGGCCTGGCCCTTTAGATTTGAAGTTTTGCAAGGGGTCAGTTTAGGGTTGGAAAAAACTCCTTGCAGTACCAAGACTGCTTTCCCAAATTTAAGTTAGGTTGGGTGGTGTCCAGATTGTTGCCTCTGGCCTTTTTGGCCCTTTTAAGTTTTTTAAATTTTGGGGGGCCACATGGGAAAAATGATGGGAAAACCCTTTTTCTTAGTCCCAAGACCCCTCTTTGTTTTCCCCAAAAGCAAAACCCGAGTTCCCCTAACATTTTAAACTTGTGCCAGAAGAATGCAACCCTCCCTTTTGGGGTTTCTTTGGGCAACAAAGGAAAAGTCCCTTTGCCTAGATTTTTTTTTTTTCATACGTACCCCCCCTTTGGTTTTTGCTCCCCCTAAATTTCCCTTGTAGTCAAAGCTGGGAAAATGTCAGTTTTTTTTTTTGGGGGAATGCTCCTTGGAGGGGACAAAGAATTAAATTCCCTTTTAAAAAAAAAAACTTAATGGCTGCTAGCTGAAACATAAGTTTGGGGAAAGGACTGTACGTAAATTGGAAGGGGGAAAGGAAATTCCCCTGGGACAAAAACTTTCCGGTTTAAATTTAAAAGGGGGGAGTATTATGCTTGTTACCAAAAAAATCTTTTTTAACCCCCTCCGCCTTTTGCCTCCTGCACAATTTTCTTTGGGTGCCTCCCTACAAACACCAATTTCAGGAAAGGAGGGGGACCCACCCCATCCCGGAAGCACCCTGGGGGTTTTAAAAGTACTTTTTTTCTACTCCACAAATACAGGGCCCCCCCCTTTTTTTTTCCTTTTGGTCCGGGGGGGGTGGGGCCAAAGAAGATATGATTGGGGGTTTTTGGGTGCCGTGACAAAAGGTGTGTTTAAACGGGGATCGGGGGGGTTTTTCGGTTTAGCCGGGGGGGAAAAATCATTGGGGCGCACCGGGGGGTCCCTTTTCCGGGGCAACTTTGTTTTTGGCAGGGGGACGAAGCCCGCGGAACAGCCTTTAGGGGGACTGTGAACTAAAAAAACTTTTAACTGGAAAAAAAAAAAGTTCCCAAATTTCGCCCTCCAAACATATCCCTTTTTATCAACAAAACCCCTGTGTTTTTAAAGGGGGGGATTTTTTAAATTTTTTAAAAGCCCTTGCATCTTCTCCCGTAAATTCGGGGCATTACAGAAAAAAACGGGGGTCATACAAAAACCCCCCTGTTTCAAAAAAAAATGAAAGGGGTGCTTGGTCCCGGAAACCCGGTTTTAAAAAGGGGGGGGTTTTCAACTCTTGGGGAAAGTCTTTCCAACAAAAAATTTTTTTCCCAAAGGAAGCCTCCACTAACTGATCATATTCCTGCTGTCACAGTCCACTGGGTTTAGGGAAAAATTTTTGGTTGGTTCAACATATTTTTGGAAACCCAATCAAACAAGGAGCGGAAAATCCCAAAAAACCCTGCCCTGATCTTCACCCTTTTTTTCCTTGGGAGAAATTTAAAGGGGATTAAAGGGCATGTGCAATAAAATCCGTTTTTTGTACAGTAAACCCTTTTTGGGGGGGGAGGCTGGGCCTCAAAAATCAACTCCACTACTGGGCCCCAAGCACCCCAATCCAACATGGATGAAACCCCAAATTTCCCATGGGTTTTATTAATAATACTTCACTTTTAATGCATCAACCATCCTAAACATACACAGAAAAAAAATATTAATGTACAATTTAAAGGGATGTCCCAACATGCACTTTAATGGAATATCAACAGGTTATGCCATCAAAGTTGAATAGATGTGGGTCCCACCACTGAGGGAGCTGCATCTATCTCTGGAACATGCCCCCCCCCCCAAAAAAAAAAAAGAAATGCAGAATGGAGAGCCGAACCCACAACTTTCCGTTAAGTTCTGTTTTTGATTAAAGGTGAGTGGCATGTTCAGCTCCACCCATAACTCTCATGGAACAGAAAGGGAGAGCTGTTGCAGAAAATCACCCCATACAAAATGAACTTTTGGTGGTCCATTCCCAAGAACTATTGATATATACCATCAAAGTACATGGTGGGAAAGCCCCTTAATGCATAATCCATAAATTCCTTCTATAAATATTTTATTCTTCATGCATAATAAATTTTAACTAGAGACCCTGATGTATCTACTGTATATTATCTAAATAATTAATAGTGTTACGTTACCTGAACATTTCATTATAAACTCAGCCACAACATAAGATCAATTCGGTATTGAAAGTCTCTACCAATCTTGACCCACATAATGCAAAGTGATAAAAGAAACTCAGAAAACTAATTGAGATAAAGTCCTTACATATAACATCAGAAATAACTGCTGAAATATGGAAATGTCTTTCTACGTTAAGGACAAGAGCTTCTTTGGGTCACGTACTTTATGCATAACGTACCAGAAAATAATAAAATAGGGCCCTCACCTGGGGCCCCAAGGACCACTATAATATTGTATCCCAGGCCTTGAATAAAAGAGACGGATACGTTTTTTCACAATATTCTAGCTAGGCAAGCTTTTCCAGTGCTCCCTGGGCCAGAGATGTGGTGAGCTGGACCTAAGGATCAGCCGATAGCTGCATTGGTTTGTTTTCTGCAAGTGGTAGTCTCTAATAAGACAAAATTCAATAAAATTATATAACTATACCATAAAAGGTACTTAAAATCATCGCGTGACTCAGAATAGGCTGTTTTTATCACAAGTATATTTTTATCCTTTTTTTTTGCCACAATGAGCACAAAAAGGGCTGTTTTGGTTTGGTGGTTCACATCTTTTTTTTCAAACCTTATTTTCAGTTGTTCAAACAATCCCTTTTTTAAAAAAATGCCAAAATTCCCCCAAACCACACTGACTTTAAATGGTGTCCGCCATTTTGCTGCTCTTTTTTTTTTCATTCCTGACCAAACTTGCAACAGATTTTGGGAAAAGGGGAACCCTAAGGGCTGATGTGAACTGGGGGGCCAAAAATATAATTTTTAAATCACTATTATGTTTTTAAGTTTGATCACTACCCGTAAAGGGTGATACTCTTCTCCTAAATTTAGTAGAAAAATTATTTTCAATTTTTCCACCAAACGGTAACTGAACACCACCTAAGACTTGGCTCACATCTGCATTGGAGGTTCTGTTTGGAAGATCTGTCGTAAAAACTTCAGTGGATCCATTAAATGACGGCCCCCCCCCCCCCCAATTGCCCACAAGGGTTTTACGGGTGGGTTTCAGCCCGGGGTGGTTTTTCATTTTAATGAAAAATGATCCAACGCTTTTTAATTCTGTCATTTTTTAAAAAATCTACACCCTTTCTCCAAAAACCCCAAAAACCCCCCTGGAAAGGGCCGGGGGGCCCCCCCCAAAAAAAAATTTTTTTTTTGGGGGGGGGTTTTTTTTAAAAAAAAAATTTTTTTTAAATTTTTGGGTTTTTTTTTTTTAAATTTTTAAAAAAAAGGGGGGGTTCCCTTTTTTTTTTTTTCCCAAAAAAAACCCCCCCTTTTTTTAAAAAAAAAAACCGGGGGGTTTTTTTTCCCGGTTTGGCCCAAAAAATTTTAAAAAAAAGGGGGAAAAAAAAAAAAAGGGGGGGGGGGTTTTTTTTTTTTTTCCCCCCGGGGGCAATGTTATTTTACCCCCCTTTTTTTTTGGGGGTTTTTTTCCCACTTTTAAAAGGGAAAACCCCTTTGGTTGGGCCCCGGAAAAAAAAACCCCATAGAGGAAAAGGGTACGGGGAAGGGGAAAAAAATTTTTTTAAAAAAAAAAATTAAAAATTTTCCAAAAAAAAAGGGGGGGGGGGGGGAAAAAAAAACAAACCTTTAAAAGGGTTTTTAAAAAAAAAAAAAAAACCCCCCAAAAAAAAAAACCCCCCCAAAATTTTTTCCCCCGGGGTTTTCCCCCAAAAAAACAGAAAATTTTGGGCCCCTTTTTTGGGGGGGGGGGGGGGGTTTTGGGGGGGAAAAAAACCCAACCGGTTTAAAATCCAAAAAAAAATTTTCCCAAAAACGGGTTTTAAAAGGGGCCCCCCCCTTTTTTTAAAAAGGGGGAAAAAAAAAATTTTTTAAAAATTTTTGGTTTTTTAAATTTTTAAAAAAAAATTTTTAAAAAAAATTTTTTTTTAAAAAAAAAATAAAAATTTTTTTTTTTTTAAAAAAAAATTTTAAAAATTTTTTTTTTCCCAAAAAAAAAAAAAAAATTTTTTTTTTTAAAAACCGGGGTTTGGTTTCTTTTTAAAAAAAAATTTAAAAAAATTTTTTTTTCCCCAAAAATTTTTTTTTTTCCAAAAAAAGGTGGGGGGGGGGTTTTTTTTTTTCCCCAAAAGGGAAGGGTTTAAAAAGGGGTTTTTTTGGGTTTCCCCCGGGGGGGAAGGGGGGGGTTTTGGGGGGGGGGGCGGGCCCCCGGGGGTTTTTTGGGGGGGGTTTTAAAAACCTTTTTTTTTTTTGGGTTAAAAAAAGGGGGGTTTTAAAAAAAGGGGCCCCGGGGGAAAAAAGGGGGGGGAAAAAACCCCCAAAAAAAAAGGGGGGGGGGGGGGGGGGGGTTTTTTTTTTTTTTTTTTTTTTTTTTTGGGGGGTTTTTTTGGGGGATTAAAAAACCCCCCGGGGGGGGGGGGGGGGGGAAAGGTTTTTAAAAAGGGGGGGGGGGGGTTTGTTAAAAAAAGGGGGGGGGGGGAAAAAAAAAGGGGGGGGGTTTTTTTTTTTTAAAGGTTTTTTGGGTTTTTTTTTTAAAAATTTAAAAAGGGGGTTTTTTTTTGAAAAAAGGGGGGGGGGGAAGGGGCCCCCGGGAACCCGGGGGAAAGGGGAAAACCCCTTTTTTTTTTCCCCAAAGGGGGGGGGAAAAGGGCCCTTTGGGGGGGGGGAAAAAAAAAAAAAAAATTTTTTTTGGAAAAGGGGGGAAAAAAAAAAAAAACCCTTTTTGGGCTGGGGCCCCGGGGAAAGGGGGGGCTTTAAAAAAGGGGGGGGGGGGAAATTTTTTTGGGGTTTAAAAATTTTAAAAAAAAGGGGTTTTCCCCCGGGGAAAAAGGGGGGTTTTTAAAATTTTTTTTTTTTTTAAATTTTGGGGGGGGCCCGGGGGCCCCAAAGGGGGGAAAATTTCCCCTTAAAAACCCCCCCGGGGGTTTAAAAAAAAACCCCGGGCCCCCCCCCCCCTTTTTTTTTTTTTTTGGGGCCCGGGGGGTTTTTGGGGGGAAAAGGGGGGCAGTCGGGGGGGGGGGGGGGGCCCCCGGGGCCCGTGGGAAAAAAATTTTTGGGCCCGGGGTTTCCCCGGGATGGGGTTTTCCCAAAAGGGGGGGGGGGGGGGGGGGGGGGAAAACCCTTTTGGGGGAAAAAAAAAAAGGGCCCGGTTTGGAAAAAAAAAGGGGGGGAAAACTGGCCCCCCGGGGGAGGGTTGGGTTTTAAATTTCCCGGGGAGGGGGGGCCCCCCCCCCGGGGGGGGGCCCCCCCAAAAAAAATTTTTTTTGGGGGGGCCCCCCGTGGGAAAAAACCCCCCCCATGGGGAAAAAAAAGGGGGGGGGCCCCCCTTTTTTGGGGGGGAAAATTTTTTGGGGTTTTTTTAAAATTTTGGGGTTTTTTTTTTAAAACCCCCAAAAAAAAGGGGGGGGAAGGGGTTTTTTGAGGGGTTGGGGGGCCCCAAGGTTTCCCCTTTTTTTGCCCGTTTAAAAAAAAACCCCCCAAAGGGGGGGGCCCCCCCCCTTTTTTTTGGGGGGGGGGGGGGAATTGGGGGGGGGGTTTTTAACCCCGGTTTTTCCCGGCCCCCGTTTTTAAAAAAAAAAAGGGGGGGGGAAAAAAAATTTTTTTTTCCTTTTAATTTTGGGGGGTTTTTTGGGGGTTTTTTTCAAAAAAAAAAACCCTGGGGGTTTTGGGGGGCCCCGGAACCCCCGGGGTTTTTTTTAAAAAAAGGGGGGGGGTTCCCCCCCGGGGGTTTTTTTTTTTTTGGCGGGAGTAGGGGGGGGGGCCCGGGGGGGGGAAAAACCCAAGTTGGGCCCCCCTTTGGGGGCCCCCCCTTTGGGTTCCCTTTTAAAAAAGGGGTTTTTGGGGTTTGGGGGGCCCCCCCAAAAAAATTTTGGGGGTTTTTTTTTCCCCCCAAAATGGGGGGTTTTTTTTTTAAAAGGGGGGGGTTTTTTTCAAAAGGGGGGAAAATTTTTTTAAAAAAAATTTTTGGCCCAACCCGGTTTCAAAGGCCCAAGGGGGAAAAATGGGGGGTTTTAAAAAAAGGGGGGAAAACCCCCCCCCCCCGGGGGTTTCCCCCCCAAAAAGGGGGGTTTTAAAGGGCCCTTTTTTTTCCCCTTTCCCCTTTTTTTTCCCCCTTTTTAAAAAAAAAAGGGTTTCCCCCGGTTTTTGGGGGAAATTTTTTTAAAAAAAAATTTGGGGGGGGGGCCCCCCCTTTTTGGGGGGGGGTGGGTTTTTTTTTTTTTGTTTTTTTTTGGTTTTTTTTTTTGGTTTTTGGGGGGGGGTTTTGGGGGGAAAAAATTTTTAAATGTTGGGTGTCATTAGGTACTTAAGGTGGTATTGAAAGCCATGTGTGCTTGAGCTGCCCAGACCAAACAGTGTAAAAGGGGGTTCATCATTATCATTGGGAGAAAGAGCGGCAGCTTGCGTTCAGGCAGTGGCCAGCTTAATTCGGTATTGTGGCCGGGAGTCAGAGGGTGGGCAGCAGTGCGAGGTTGGGACCCAAACGGCCACGATTTAGACCACCCACTTGCAGGTCCCAAAATTAGCGGCAACCCGGGGGCCCAGGGGCAGTAACAGTCATTTCCGGGTGGGAGCATTGGTGGTAAAATCACCTACTCGGCGGTGTGGCAGTTTTTTGACATTGACACCAGAGGAGGGAACATGGCTATATGTCGAATCTGTGGGCAGAAAGTAAAGTGTGACCAGGGACCTAACGTTGGCACCACAGTCCTGCATCAACATCATGCGGCGTCACCATATAGTGGCCTGGGAGAAACGTGTCTCAGATGTGGCGGTCCATCCTGTCGCAGCAACAGCAGCAGCACCCAGTGGCACGCCTCCCATTTCAGGCAGTCAAAGCTTCACCACCTCTGCCAAAGACAACTCCCTGTCTTTTACATCATCTACCTCTACATCTTTTACATAATCTACTCCTGCTCCTCGGCACTCATGGTGCCAGCAGTCGTTCACCGAGACGATTCCCAAAAGAGACAGAAGTATGCGTCTACCCATCCCTAAGTGAGAAGCTGACCATGCTCCTGTCCAAGTTGGTGGTACTGCAGTCCCTCCCTTTTCAAGTGGTGGACTCTGCACCATTCAAAGAACTGGCCAGGAAACTTGGCATTCACTTCTGCCATTTCTACACCACCAAGCACACCCTCCTAAACAGAACAGAGAAACTTGATGAACAGGGGGAAATTGATGAACAGGGGGAAATTGATGAACAGAGAAAGGCCATTAACGATTTTTTGATGATAAAAGTGGAAGGAGTATCCCTGTGTAATATTGATGTCAGCCAGTGGCAGCTCATCTGTGAAAACCTGCCTTTGCCCCAGGCTCTTTGAGGAGACACGTTATTTGTCAGTCGCCAGGAATACGGATGAATAACGTATTCCACTGCTTCATGTCCTGGAAAAGATGCTGCAAATCTGTCTGTAGGGAACTGGAGACGTGGCGACTACATTCACGGCCACATAAGTCCCGTGGGGGCTGAAACTGGAGGAGGAAGACATTGGGAGCCAAGCAGTGTTTGGTGACATGAGTGTTTTTTTTATTCAGGTGACAGGAGAGGAGCAGGATAAAACCGGAGGTTTAGGAAGACAGGAAGATGACCAAACCACTGTGGTATATACAGTGGAGATGGAGGCAGGGAGCCCCTCAGAGTATTTGTGAGATGGCCCGCTGCATCTTTTTGCTGGTTTTAAGTTGAATTGTCCCATGGGCAGAGGGATGACTTCTGGCCTCCCCCCTTTGGCCCCCTTTTTTCCGGCCAAATGGGGGCATTTTTTACTCCCCAAAAACGGAGGAAAAATTCAATATATAGAAAACTTGTTGGCTAGGCTGTGCTCAGGCTGCGGGATAAAAGGCGCAACAGCTGAGCATATCCCACCTGATCACTTGCTGCTGACAACTCTGTGAGTAAGGGGCCCAGCCACCCTGACGGGGGCGGTTGCACCCACCCAAGGGGAGGCCCCGGGGCCCGCCCCCAATTTGCTGCGGGCGGTACCCCAGGAATCCCTTTTAAACCCCTGAAGGCTGGGTGTGCCCCCTGTGAATTCTGGCACTTGTTTTTTTTTTTTTTGTTTACCATATCCCTGACCTGGGCCCTGTTCCCTGCCCCCCGGTTTGTCTCCGATTTTGTCCCTCGTCCCTTCGGTTTGACCTGGGCTTGTTTACGTTTATCCTTGGGTTCTGATTTTGGGGCTTTGGCGTTCTATTTGATTTTGACCGGAGTTCTGACTATCTACTTCCTCACGTCCCCAGCACTTTGCAAAAGGGAGTCCCCCCGTTGCCGTCTGCGTGGGGGCACACGCAAAAGGGGGACAGTGGGCGGGTTCCCGTTAGGGCTCATTTGCACACCCTTGACGTGACTTTCACGGCCGAAACCGTTTATGCTTACCCTCACTAGGGCCCCATGACAGTTGGTAGAGCGATGCGGGGCTAACCCGCGCCCAGGATCGGGTGTGAGGGTGAAAGCGGATCTACCCCAATTTGAGGCCCCGGGCATACCTCCCCTCTTTGGGGAAACCCCCATCCGTTGCCTGAAGGTTTTCTCTGGCAACGGAAGGCCTTTGTGGATTTAGAGGGGGTTTGGGCCCCCCTGAAATTTTAGGCTCCCCCCCCATTTTCCTCAGGAATGAGGAAAAAGGGTGGGAATTGTTATGTCCCTACTGCGGGGGTTTCCCCCAGGAGTGGGCATTTTGTTACCGCATGATCACCTGAACTGCTTTGGGACAGGTTCTTTGCCGCTTTAGGGGTATTTTTTAATAAACCCAGATAGGAAGCTGTGGCAAGCCCGCTGACCCCCTTGAGGAGGTTGAGAAAACTGTGGGGAGTTTTGTCAAATTTTTGTGTGGTGGTTCGCCGGATGGAAGACGCAGCTCTCAGATCCCGTTTATTTTTGGGTTAGCTGACCAGTGAAGGATTATTGGGGGCTTACCCCCCCTGTATTTGATGAGGCCGGCATGGCCTTGTTGGCGCGTTTTGGGGAGAAGGGCGGGAAAAAGGTTTTTCCCCCCCCCCCCCCCGGTGGCCCCCCAGGGTCCCCCCTAAAAGTTGTTTCCAAACTTAAACCCGAGGCCCATGCAAGTGGGGGTTTTTTCTGAAAATACGGCGTGCCCGTAGGATACTTGTCGCCCCAGGGGTTGTGCTTTATTGGAGAAGATGAACACAAAATTCGGAAATGCCCCAAAACGGAGACCAGGTCGGAAAAACTCCAACGCCTGGGTGGTCACGGAAGATCCCCTAGGCGAGCAGGTATTTCCTATTGTATCTAAAAAGTTGCTGCTACATTTAAAGATTTCATACTTGTCGCTGTCCGGTTTTGGGGAGTGCGTTTGTGGATTTGGATCAGCTTCAAATTTTTGTTGTGCGTCTTTCCCCAAAGTTGGGCCCTATTTTTGGACGATTGCCCTGGGGGCTGGGCTATTGACTCCACCCCACAGATCGGGGCGAAATAAATATTTACCCCCAGCTGGAATGGTGGTGGATCCATACATATTGAAAAGTGTATTCTATTTTTCATGGAGGGGTGCCCCCTGATGTGGTTTGGGGCGCCCCGGCTTCGAAACAAACCCAGGTTTGACGGGAAATTTAGGGAAAAAAGTAGGTGGGGACAAAAGGTTTTGTTGAAGTGTCCCTTCCATGTGGGCAAAAAATTTATGTGCAGGCTAAAGTTCTATCTGGAAGGCTGTGCCAGCGTTGAGGCCCATGCGGCATCTTGTGCATTTGCGCGGGGCTAAGGGTTCCAGAACTTGTCCCCCTGGTGAAATATGCCTCCCCCTGTACCTGAAGTCCCCTATGTGGTTTGGAGGTGGTTAACCGGGGGCTTCGCTGAAATTACCTCTTCTTCGTTACATAAGTGTCCCGTGTGCACTTGTAAGGGTATATTCAGTGGACTCCCCTCTAGGCCCCCCTTCTCCAGTTTTGCATAGAAGGGGGGGTTAAAATGAAGTCACCCCTATCTTTGATTCGCTAAGCCCAAAGGTCATGCAGACCTGGGCCATTGGAAGGGGTTGGCGAGGAGGATTATGGGTTTGGCGAAACCTATCCATGCTGATCGCCCGGTGAGGAATTCCATGAGTCTCACCAGACAAACCCCGCCCGGAAGGGGCTGGGGGCCCCTCTTAAGGGGGGGGACTGTCTGGTGGTGTGCTCAGGGTGAGGGATCAACGGGCGCAGCTGATCAGATCCCCCCCCTGATACACTTTGCTGACAACTCTGGAGTGACGGGGCCCACCCTCCTGACAGGGGGGGAAGTTGCACCAGCCCAAGGGGGGGACCCGAGGCCGCTCCCAAACAGTGCAGGGGCGGATCCGGAATCCTTTTTAAAATCCCCGAAGGCTGGGTGCTGACTGTGATATTCCTGGCTACCCTTTTTATTTGTTTTTTTGGGTTTGTTATCCTTTTACCGACCTCGGCCTGTTTCCCGACCCCCGGTTTGTTCCCGATTTTTTACCTCGCCCGTTCGTGTTTTACTGGCTTGTTTCGTTTTCCCCCTGGTTTTATTTTTTGGGTTTGGGTTTCCCATTTAAAATTTTACCCGGACTGTTATTTTTTCTCCTTCCCCCGCCATTTTAAACAGAGCAGGGAGTCGCCAGGCCGTCTCCCCCCAGGGAGCCCTCAAGTAGGGAGGGAAGTGGGTGGGTTCCAGTTAGGGCTCACTGCCCCTCCCTATGTGATAGAATCCTTGTAGTTAGTTGGCCGCGCCTATCGCCATGGTCCATCCTCTATATAGTAGGGTTTACCGGGTGGGTTCATCAACGCTCATGTACCACTGCCACAGCTGCTGTGGGGGGAATGGGGGCTTACGAGCAGTACCATCTCCATCAGCAGCAACCTCAGTCTGGAGTTGTCGATAAGCAGCTTTCTTCACTTCCTAGTGATTTAGGTACCCACCAGAAGCAGCACCTGTAGCAGACCCCGTACCCTGGATTCTTTTGGCTACCTGCCTCAGCTACTATTCTGATGCTGCCACCCGCCTGATTCCAAAACATCTGCTGCCAGCTGCTCCTTCTACCACCCACCATCTTTACCAGGAGCTGGTATTGCCAACCCCCTCCCCACTCTTCACTGGGCCATTACGTAGCCTTCTGATGCTGCTGCCACTTCACTAGTCAAGTCTCAGTCGACCACTCTGTGGTTTTCTAATTCTGTTTCCACCCTCCACCACTCTATGACATTGCCACTATTTTTGGTTTTCCTCTTATTTTAATCTGTGAAGTGCATACAAAACACAGAACACATGCAAATTTCATTTACTTATTTTTGGGGTTCAATTTTCTTTTCTTTTTGGCTTTAGCAATGATGGATTATTGACCAACTGAAAGCGGACACTGAAAGATCAAACGAATGGCAAAATGATTGGTATCAATGCAAAATTACTGATGACACCCTCTCCACTCTTTTTGGGGGGTGGGAGGGCTCTACATGTATCAGCATTTAACAGAATCACCAAAATAAAAGAAAAAATTTACTGTTTGCCACAAATAGCAATATCCAAGAGATGGATTTGAGATGTATGTGGGGCTGAAATACACAAACATTGGATTTGACACAAAATTTTCTCCACAAAAAGTGAATAAATTAACTCTTGGCCCCCAGATTAAAAAACCCCCACCCCTCAAGTTGATGGGTTTCAGGCATGTTTTGTGGCAGAAATAGCACACCCTGTGTTTCACTCCAAATTAAAACCCCCAAAAACAAAGGAGAAATTAACCTTGGATATTAAATAGCCTACAAAAAAAGTGATGAAATTGAGGCAATATGGGGCAAATAAATACGCACACCCTGTATTTCACTCCAAATTATCCCACTAAAACAGGCTTAATTAACCCTTGGAAAATTAAATGTGCTAAATGGACAGATGAAATTTGTTGTATATGGGGGTGAAAAACACGCTTTTTTCTCCATCTAAACCACTAACAACAGGCTTAATTAAAACCCCTTTGGATATGAAATGCCTCCAGAAATGACCCGAGAAATTTAGTTGTATAATGGGGTGAAAAACCAAGCTGTATTTTTTCTACTAAAACCACTAACAACAGGTTAATTAACCCTTGGGATATGAAATGCCTCCAGAAATGACCAGAAAAAAAATTTGTCATATAGGGGGGGTGAAAAAACACGCTGATTTTATTACAAAACACCCACTAAAAACAGGAAAAATTAAAACTCTTGGATTTTAAAAATGCACTCCAGAAATGCCAGAAAAAAATTTAGTGTATAGGGGGTAAAAAAACACGCGTATTTTACTAAAAATACACCCACTAACAACAGCTTATAACCCTTGGTATGAAATGCCTCCAGAAATGACCAGAAAAATTTAGTCTTCCCTTCGTCTTCCAAGGGGGGAAATATCCCCTAAACCCCGCTGGACAGAAGAAAAAAAACCCCGGTATCTGGTTAAATGATAAAACCCTTTAAATTAAACCCCCCCTCACCCATAAAGCTTCCTAAAAAAAGAACAAACATTTTTTTTTTTCTTCGCCCCAGGGGTTTTTATTTTTTTATTATTTTACTATTCACATTTCTAGGTTTTATTTTTTTACTAAGGGGCCCGTGGTGGAGACCCAAGATTTTCTTTTAGCTAAAAAAGCGGGTTCATAGGGGGGTTTTCTTCTGGGGGCCTATTCTGGCTGCATTATATACTCTTTTTATGTTTAAAAGTTAATCTACATTCCCCTAAGAAGCATGCAGGAACGTTTTAATTCTTACAACAACTTTTCCACACCTAATCCCAACTCCTACAGTGAAACCCTTTAAATTCATTTAAGGGATTGTGGGAAAACCTTTAGCCATTCCCTTGCAAGTCCCATGTTTATCGCCCTTTTCTGGCCCAAGTAGTTTGCCTTTTTGTAGGAAATGGCAATGTTTTCCCGCCCTTTTTCATGTATTCCCTGATATTGTCGTGTAATGGGAGGCCATGTCAGTAAGCATGTTTTTTAAAAAAAAAAAAAAAAAAACCTCCTAGCCAATTTTACTTAGAAAAAAAAGGGCCACAGCATCCTCTTTGAATGAGGTTTTCTTGTCCAGGGAAATCCAGGGGAAAATCTGCAGTTTTTTTTAGTCTCAAACTCCACATAATTGATCCGGGTTCTTGGAAAATGATTTCCCCCTCAAAGCAATATCTGGCTACGATATCTTTTGGGAAGGAAGAAAAAAAAAATGAAAGACAAAAAAAAAATATAAAAATGAAAAAAAATTTATTCGGGTGCAGGTCTCATTACTAAGGCCCAAAAGAAAAAAAGACTGAGATTTTGAAGACACGCTTTTTTTCCTTTACGTAGCCTTTTGGGGGCTTCATTGCCTTTTTTTTCAATTGCCAGAGCTCGAATCTAGTAACCAAATTTTTGCAGTGGGGCATACTAGTGGAATTCACAAACCGGGAGTTTCCTCAGTTATGGGTTGTATTTCCCTGTAGAAATCAAAAGCCATATGGAATTATCGCACATCTGCTTCATCAAGGGGTTTTAGGGGCAATGGGGAAAAACTAAAGCTTTTAAACCCTTCTATAATCCACCCCTCCATTGCTCCCCACCAATTTTTGGTCCTTACAGATGATTCCATGACTTAAGAATAAGAGGAATAAATTTAAAAAAAAAATTAAAAAAAGGAGAAAAAGAAATAAAAAAAAAAAGTCTTTAATTCCAAAGGGAATGACCTTCTGGTCCAGAAGAAATCTCCCAATATATGGTTTCTAAACTGGTATCAATTAAGAAAAACCCCAATTTTATACAATTTTTCTATAAGTGTTTCAGATGTCCTTCAGCTATAAGGCTCAGACTCCAAACCGGGTGTCTCTTGAGGGCTGGGTTCAGCCTCTCATATTCAATTTCTGTTAAGGGAAGTTTTAAAACATAATTCACATGTACAGAAGGTTTGGGCTCCACTATATCTAATATTTTGTCACCAATTCACGAGAAGTTTTTCAAGTGGAGATAGAAAAAAACACATTTCCCCAAATTTAAATGACTTTCCTTCCTTTGGTTGTCCCCACTAAATTCACCCAAAATTTTTGTGGTTCTGCAGAAATCAATTAGAACAATTTACTTATTCAAAAGCTTGTTATCACATCAACCCTCCATTTTCAGCACCCAGTCTTTTAAACCATCCCCTTTTCCCCAGAGTTTTTGTTTTTGTGAATTCAAAGGGCCCAAAGGGGAGAGGGGAGAAAAAAAAACAAAAACGTTGATTCTAGGGAAATCTTCTATTTTAACCATAGTGCTTGGCACTGTCGCTTCCATTCTGGTAGGGGCTCTAACCATTTTTCTATCGGGGCCCTTTTAGAGGACATTCTCCGTGTACAAACGGTATTCTGTTTGGAGGGGCAATTATTTCCCCACAAAAGGAAGAATTTGTGGTGGCCCGGTTGGTCCCACCTGAAAATTTAAAGTTTTCCCCCAACCCAAGTTTAAAAAAAACCGCTCCGCCACAGATTTGTCCTGTCAGGGTTGAGAAACCCTTGTTAACTTCAAAATTTAATTTAGATGAGGGGTCTCCTCCTAAGACTCGTCCCTTTTCAATGGTCAACAACTGTTTTCTTAGTTCTTATTTCACATTGTTACAAACTAAAGGTTTTGTTTTTCAAAATCCTCGGGCCTTTTCAACCTTTTTCAAATTTAACAGAGGGGCGAGACCTCAGCTTGGTGTAAGGCTGTACAAGGTAGGAAAGTACAGGTTCAGTTTTTAGAAAGTCAGCAAGACATAAGGGGCTTCTTGTATGGTAAAATTTCCCGAATCTGACGGAAATTATTGAATCAAGGGGTCCCCTTTTAGTTTGAAGTCAGGTTTAGGGTGTTGACCCAGTCTTTTAGGATCTTCTCTCTAAACCTCAGAATAGATGTTGGGGTATTGAAGTTTGGTCCTGGTGGATAAACAGTCTTGTTAGCAAGTCTGTCCATTAGCCGGAAGAGGTTACAATTAAAGGGTTTAGTCGGTCCCTCTATTTCTTAAATCTAGGAGTATTTTAAAAAAACTCGGGGGAGGGGATCATTTCCAAATTTTTAAAAAAAAGACTATGTCCTCCTCATTTAGTGTTTTTGCAGAAAATATTTTATAAACGCTCTATAAAATCTTCTAATCTATGTCCGTTACACCAGATCAGGAGAATTTATAGCCTGCATGTGTCAGGCAAAGCGCTGGGAGGGGCTTCTTTGCAAGCTTTTTAACCTGCACATTGGGGGGCCCATCCCTTTTGGGGTTTACCACATTACCCGCCATTTCTATGGAATCAATCTCCCCTTCCAGTTCCCCACCCCTGTAACAAAAGGGGGTGTGAAGGGGACCAACAAAAATCTTTATGAAGGAAATTTTAGGATATTACTACAAAATGAGAGGTTATATTCTTCATTTTAAACCCTCCCGTAAAAGGTGGGGTGAAGGGCCCCAACACAAATCTTCAAATGATTTCTAGGATATTATACAATATAGAGGTTTATCTCCATTTAAACCCCTGCGTCAAGTGGTTCTTTGAAGACCCCAGGGAAAGAAATTACAGGCTTCATCTTTACAAGAATGGTATCTGAATATCTGTCTAGTTTTCGGTTCATGTAATCATAAACGTCAGCTAAATTAAAGACAAAGGTAAGAGTGCATGCCCCACCGGTCTGGAACCGAAGTCCAACAAACGGGTATGGTGCCAGGAACGGCTCTTCTGATCTGGGTGGTTTATTCACCCAGAAGTGCTGTTGGGGGGGCTGTTTGAGTTGGCGGTGCTGTCTGGTATGTTTACTATGCAGGATATGCTGGAGTCCTTCATGTGGCATCTGAACACAATATTAACCAGAGAATCTTATCAGTTTTTTCTTCTAGATTCTTCCTTCGGATCAAAACTGTTCATCCGTTTGATAACCCAGGAAACGGAAAAACTTAATCTTAAGATCAATTTTACGAGAAATTGGAAGCCTGTTTCTTCACTTAAAAGGGCCTTTTACAGAAAACAAAGTTCGCATTGCCTCTGACACTGGTCCTATAGCAATACTTCTGTGTAATGATTAAGAAGCTTGGTCATTAACTAGAGAAAAATGAGCAAACACCTTGTGTTCAATAGCATCCTTACTGCTGAATAAATTTAAGCCTTTACTAGATAAAATTTGCGAAGTAAATGCTTAGTGTTCTCTACAAATTTTTGGCATAAGTCTGAGTATTTTAGAAGATGCTTATTTTGCATACTGTACCCCCCCTGCTTTTTGTACCGCTTTGGTAAATCCCATTGTGTGCTGCCTGAGGACGAAGGGAAAAACTAAGATTTACTTACCGAAATCTGAAATTTCCATTGAGTCCTCGGGAAGCACAGGTATCCCACCCTTATGTATCTGTACTGCTTTAAAAAAGAAACATGTCTGTTCATTGTCTGAGGAGAGCTTATATGGGTGAGGTGGGTCTAATTAATGCTTGAATCATTTGAACCTAAATACTCGTTTCTTTTTCTTCTGTCCTAGCTGGGTTGAGGAGGATATTAACCCATTGTGTGCTGCCTGAGGACTCGTGGAAATACAGATTTCGGTACGTAAATCTTAGTTGTATATGGGGGTGAAAAACATGCTATATTTTACTATAAATACACCCACTAACAACAGGCTTAATTAACCCTTGAATATTAAATGCGCTCCAGAAATGACCAGAAGAAATTTAGTCGTATATGGCCGAAATAGCCTGAGTCTCAGGTAGAGAGAGAGGGTAGACCCTACCCGGGGCGGGACTAGCCCCGGGGGGCAGTGGTCTATTAGGGAAAATCGTAGGGACGATGAGGGAAAAGTCTCAGCTTGCTTCTCAGAGAAGACGTCCTGGAAATCCTGAAACTGTAGAGGCAGGCCCGGTAGAGGCTTGGGAGATGGCCGTGGAGGAGTGGGCGCACCCAGCAAGGTGCCACTAAACAGCGAGACTGGCAATCTTGACCCCATCTTCCAATCGAGCATGGGGGCGTGATGCTGCAGCCACAGAAGCCCAGGAGGACTGCTGAGGAAGAACGGGGTAACATGAAGAATGCGATCATCTCTTTATGAAAAAGCTCCCACTTGCAGGGACCAGTTCCGTCCGAACGTGGATAAAAATCACTCGTAGCTCACTGCTAACAGAGAAGATGACCAGGGGTTATCTAGGCGGACCACCGGGAGGCGATACTTAGTCCCCAGGGTAGCGTCCATAAAAATTCCCGGCTGATCCTGAATCCAGGAAGGGGGGCCACTTGGAACGAGATTTCCGAATTGGTTGTGATCTCAACCGGTAAGTGAGATGAGGAGGGATTGCTCACACCTAGGGACACCTCTCCCACGAAGCCTAGGTGCGGGGCCGTTTCCGGACGTTGTGGGACAAAGCGGGAAAAACCTCTGCGGAAAATGTTCAGGGCTACAAGCTACAAGCAAGCTGAGACTCTTCCTCCTCATCATCCCTATGATTTCCCTATAGACCTACTGCCCGGGACTAGTCCCCCCGGGGTTTGGGTCCCCCTCTCCCCTCTCCCTTTGAACTCAAATAAGGCACAGGTTCTCCTCACGTAAACGAGATAGCTCTTGCGGAGTTAGGTGGGCCCTGTCCACCTGCATGGCTTCTTCGACGGCCGGCTGAGAAGGAGGCAGTGGAGGCCACAAGAACACCGGTGCAAGACGGGGAAGCCAACGTGACCAGACCGGCTCACACTCTTGACGGAGCTCCTCCATCTCTTTGAGAAGTTTATATCAGTATGAGTGGCCAGATGGATAAGCTCACTCAAAGAAGACGGGGATCCCTGGTGGAGAAGTCATCCTTAATTACACAATGCAGCTTTCGTTCCAGGCTAATTCCGAAGCTAGGGTGCAGAATTGCACTGTGTAGTCACCTACGGAAAGAGGTTCCCTTGCTGCAGGTTCAAAAAAGCGGTTTCGGCTGAGGATGCGCGGGCTGGTTCCTCGAAGACACTGAAAAATTCCTGCAGAAATGTAGCAAGATCGGCCGTGACCGTATCGCCTCGGTCCCAAAGGGGAAAGTGGCCCAGGCCAGGCTTTTCCGGACAGGGGACTTACCGTGAAGGTCACGGTGGACCTTTCAGACGGGAACTGGCCGGCCATAAGTTCCACGTGAAGGGAGCATTGGTTAAATGAAGCCCCTGCGGGCCCTTTTAGGGTCCCCATCAAATTTCGCGGCAGGGACAACCGGAGTTTGGGGCCACAGCCCATCCCCCGGGCAGCTGCCACAGGGGGGAGCACCAGAAGCTGGCTGCTGCTGCCCGAAAGGAGCTGCTGCATCATGGCAGTTAGCTGGTTAAGTTGCTGTGCCCGTTGCGCAATCTGCTTCGATTGCTTTCGCCACGATGGTGGGGAGGTCAGAGAGGCTCGGCAGAGGCACCTTTCGGGATTCATGGCCGAATCGAACTGTAACGGGGGGCCTAAAAATGGCAGACCAGAGATGTGGATCCTCTGGACTACCCACAAGGTAGTTTAGCCACGCCAGGGAGCGAGAAGTCTAAGTAGGTCTGGTATTCACCGAAACCCCCCGCAGAGCAGGATGGACTTGCTGGGCGGACACTACCAGGTCGCTACTCCTGATGTGCCCTTGCTTGTGGTGGCAGCCGGGTGTAGCATGATACAAAATCGTGAACAAGTTTTTAGTCGGGGACAGGCGGGAAGGTCAGGACAGGCAGAAAAGGTTCGTGGTGAGGGTCAGAGGAAAAAGGTATGGTACATAGTAAACACAAAAGACTCCGAATCCGTCCATTTCTCACTGGGGAAGCAAGTCAAACTCTCATTGTGGCCTTTTTATTTCTCGTTTTGACTACTGTAACTCCTTGCAAATTTCGGTCTCCCTCTGTGCAAACCTCCCCTCTCCAATCTGTCCTTAATGCAGCAGCCAGGCTCATCTTTCTCTCCAGCTGCTATACTAAATGCCCCCTACCCTGTGTCAGTCACTGCACTGGTTGCTCATTCAGTACAGGATACAGTAAAAAACTCAGCACTCTCACCCCATAAAGCTCTGCACAACGCTGCAACCCCTACATCACCTTCCCTTGTCTCTGTCTACCACCCGACCCGCTCTCCCCCCCGCTCTGCTGCTGATATCAAGTTACACTCATCAATCATCCGAACCTCCCATGGCCGTCTCCAAGATTTTCACACGTGAGGCACCAGTTCTCTGGAATATACTACTGCGGGCGATCAGGCACATTCACAACCCCTTTTAGTGTTTAAGAAAGGGCCTGAGAAAACATTTCTCAGTCCCGGCCTACCAAGATCCCTAACTGCTATCACACACATGTCACTTCCCTAACTAGGGCACTCACAGACAAATTATCTGTATATAGATGTACTGTCAGGTGGACAGGGTTCATCCCTTTTTCATATACACCACCCCTATTTATGAAACATGGCTGGACTATTGTAACTTGGCACTTCTCACCCTTCGTCTTCACCCCTACACCCTAATAGTTTGTAAGTCTCACGAGCAGGGCCCTCACACCTTGTGCCCCCTCTGTAAGTTCTTTTAATGTGTAATGTCTGTACATTTTACCCTCGAATTTGTAAAGTGCTGCGGAATATGTTGGCGCTATTTAAAAAATAAAGATTAATTAATTATTATTTTTAAATTTAAGTACAAAAAGTTATCAATGTAAGATGTTTTATTTTTTATGTAAAATAGCATAACGAAACCCCTACATATTTGGTATTGCTGGAATTCATATCAACCTACAGAATACAGCTAACACAATAATTTATACTGAAGAGTGAATTGCTGTTAATAAAAAAAAACACAAACTTGGCACAAATACAGATTTTTTTTTTGCTCCCTTTTAGAATTTTTTTTTGTGGTGTCCCAGTATCTTCTGTGGTATGATGAATAACACCATCAGAAAGTACATCTTGTCCCACAAAATAAAAGCCCTCATATGTCTATGTAGATGGAAAAATAAAAAAGTTATGGCTCTGGGAAGGCAAGGAGAGAAAAAACGAAGAGCCATGTTATTTTGACCATGGTGGGTTAATGTCCTGTGTTTGATGAAGCAGGGACTTAGGTGTCTGATGACAGCCAGGACCACGCTCTAATGACAAAGAGTGGACATACCTCAAATCCAAGCTATTTAACCCCTTAGATACCGCAGTGGATAGTGACTACTGCATGAAAGTGGTTCCCTCTCACCTCATTGGCATCCCTTGTGATGTGTTCCCAGGGATCCAATGGTTTCACATGGTAGCCTGATAAAGGCACTGGGATACGCTTTTTAGGCCCTGCCAGAGGTAGGGCACAATAGGATATCTGTTACACCGACAGGTATAATATATTGCATAACATAAGTAATCCAGTGCATTATATGAGTAATCAAATGACTGCAAATTAAGGTCCCCTAGTGGGACCAAGAAAGTAATAAAAAAAAGTTTAAGAAAGACACAAAACCCAAATAAAATAAAAAAAAGGAATCCCCATTTTTCCTTACACACAAAATCCCTAACCATAAAAAAATAAACCTAAACATAACGGGTTTCCCTGCCCCATAAAACCCAAATATAAAATATTAAAATTTATTTATATTATATGATGAACAGCAAAAAAAAGATTTAAAAAATTGCCAAAATTTAATTTTTTTTGTAATTTATTTCCCCCAAAAAAAAATTTTAAAAAACAATCAAAAAAATCGTTGGTTTTTTTTTTTGCTGTATATTGCTTTTCTAAGATGTATAAAACAGGCATACACCCAAACTTTAAAAAAACAAAGTGTGTATGACGACACATTGCAAAAAAAGTTGGTTTAAAATGCCAAAATTTTTGGGGCATAACAAATTTATTCATACTGTCGTATTTTACATCCTTATACTATTTAGAATTGGTGTAGAGTCGTTTTTACCTGGGCATTAAGGCCCCCCCTTTTAGGCCCGGTGTTAAAGGTGAAAAACTTCTGTAGTGGTTTTATTGTGTTTATTTTTTAAGTTTTTGCTGACGGATCTGTCCGGTGGCCCTCGCCCCGCGGTTTGGGTGCCCGGGCGCAGCCGTGACTCCCTTTCTTTCCCCGGCTGCGGGAGATGGCACCGCGGGCCAATGTGGGCAGGGGTAACTCGCCCCCCCCTGGGAACAAGACTTACCCGGCCATGTCCCGTCTTGCACTCCCGGCGGCTGCTGTGCGGCTTCCGCCCCCTAGGGGGCGCACGCCCGGAGCTCCCTGAGATTTAAAAGGGCGTGCGCCCGGGGATTGGTTTAGCCGGCCACGACCCTTTATAACGGTACCCCCCCCCGACTTGTCCTTGCCGGATCATTTGTGCCCCTGTGCCAAGAAAAAGCAAATTTCCAGTGCGTTCCCGACTAATCCGTGTTTCGACCTCCTGCTACGTCCTTGACCCCCGAACCCCTGCCGCCTTCTGACCCTTTCTGGCTCCCCCGAATACGTCTACGTCTTTTCGATTTGGTACCACGCTCGCCCTTGGCTGCCCCCGCAAGCAAATAACGCCCGTGGAAGTGACCCCGGTAGTTTCCTGCGCAGCAAAAACCCCCCCCTCCCGCTTTTGCGGGCGGCTTGGGGAAAATGGGGCTACTTAGACTCCGCTCCCTGGTACGGCTTACACCCTTTTGCTTTTCGCTGGTCCCGAGGATCCCACTACAGTCTACCCAACAAATCACATGAGAGACAGACCTGAGGCAATTAAATCTGTCTGCTGACATCACTGAGCCTGGGGTAAAGGCCTGTCTGAGTCTGTGGTCTGATTTAATTTGGAGGCCTGTCTGGGATATGAATTACTACGGTTGTTGAGACATGGATTTGATTTAACTTGGGGTTCTTATTTTGGAGTTTCATTTGGAGGATTGTATATGGAGTCTGACCCAATATAGAAGTGTAAGTTTAGGGTCATAATTTCATAAAGGTTTTTTTTTTCACCATGCAATTTTACAGAGCCACAGCCAGCTTTAGACACACATTTCCTGGATAGGCTGTGGGAAGGTCTATAGCAGTGATTAACATATTAGCTCTGATGTTTCTAGCTATTCCTGTTACATCGACATGACGACAGAAGATTTATAAAGTCTTAAACAAGGCTACAGAGCTCTAAAGAGTGAAAGCTTTTCATTTAGCTAAATAAACAAAAGTCCATTGCTAGAGATAAGACTGCATGAAGTGACTCATCATGGACAGACCGACTGACAGCAGCTAGGATTAATGAGAGATGAAAGAGAGCAGGGAGAGGTGGTCGGTAATCAGAGAAACCTGTGTTCTCTAATAGGCGATAAAATCTTCTTTATCTCCTGACTAAAGCAAAATCAAAACAACAATGTATTTGGTAATAGTCTTCTTCATTTACCTTCCCCTACAAGTTAAAAGCTGAGCATTACAGTGAGAAAACTCGTTTAATGTGGAAATTAAAATCTTAAACCATTTATACACAGAAATTCAGAAATTATAAAACATGAAGTGAGGGAGAAGATGAGAGGCACATAGGGCGACATGTATGAATTTTTTAGTGTAGAATTCACCTGAATCTATAAACTTGTTCTACTGCAGGTCATTTAGCGCTTTCTAGCTACTAACTGACAATTCTGGCTCAGGTAAACCACTTTTAAAGTGGTCTGCCTGTTGCAGCAGTAATGCACCTGGATTTGCCATTCAAAAGTCATACATGTACAGCTCCGTACGGTTATAGTGCAACATGCCTCCAGCACGTCCGCCCCCCCATCTCGGGCACTTTGTAATGTGCATAATATTGGGTTGCGCTTCATTACATGTCGCCCATAGTGTTTTGGTTCCGCCACTGCATTTCAATTGGGCTGAGGTCTGGCATTGGGCTGGGCTATTATTACACCTTGATTCTTAGGTTTGCAAGGCATTTTGTTGTAGATTTACTGGTGTGCTTGGGATCATTGTCCGGCTGATCCAGTTTCAGTGAAGCTTCAACAGTTGCATTAATGGCCTCACATTTAACCCTAGAACACTTTGGTTCAGGGTTGACTCAATGACTGCAAAGTGCTCAGGTCATGTGACTGTAAAACGAGCATGAATCATCACCCTTCCACCACCATGCCTGACAGTAGGTATGTGGTGTTTGTGCTGAAATGCTGTGTGTGCATCATGCAAACAACTTCACTTTGGTATTGTCTGTCCAAAGAACATTCTTCTAGAAGTCTTGTGGGTTTTTTCAGTGCAACTTAGCAAGCTTAAAGGGGTTGTCTCATCTCAAAGTTTCATAGGATGCATGAATGAAATAATGCTGCTTAGCTCTGTCACTTCCTGGTCAAGCTGTCTGTAATTAGCATTTGAGCTCCATGTATTCAGACTTCTCTGTTTATCAGTCTAGATTAAATAAATTACCTTCTCTGAAGGCATCAGAAGCTTCTGATGCGACCTGTGTGATGACAATACTCCCTGCACGGGATAGAACAAACAAAAGGGAAAAGGGGAGTACACGGGCGGTCACTTGGGAAACAGAAGAGCACAGAAGGTGATAAAATCACTCGTAGCTCCTTAACAAAAAAAAGATGAACAACGCTATATATTTGGAAAACATCTTCATTTGCTCAGCAGCACCTGGCTGCCACTAAACCTCTCAAGTCCTATGAAGCCAGGCCGCCCCAAGGCCCCAAGGGGTCCGCCACCCCAGAGGGCGTCGCCCCGCCTCACCTCCCGGAATCGGCCTGGGGACTCTGCGCACCCCTTTTGTAACACGGGGGCATCTCTGGGTACGGGGGGCTCTACGGGGCTACAAGGGGGCATAAGGCTATAGAGGCATCCTGCTACAGAGGCACTACGGCAAACAAGGGGGCCTACTGGCTACAGGGGTATCTATTGGCTACAGGGGAAAATCTACTGCAAAAAGGGGGGCATCTACTGGCTATATGGGTTTTTCTATGGCTACAGGGGGTACTACTGACCCAAAAGGGGGGCATCTACGGCTACGGGAGTATCATTGGTACAGGGGCTTCAACGGGCTACAGGGGCATCACGGGCTACAAGGGGCATCTACGGGCTGCAAGGGCATCTACTGGCTACAGGGGGGGCATCACTGGCTACGGGGGACGCACCTGGCTACGGGGCATCACCTGGCTACAGGGGGGAAAACTACGGCGACAGGGGCTACTCCCTGGCATAGAGGGCTCTCCCGGGCTTAGGGTGCTACATGTGGCAAAGGGGGGATTTAAGGCTACCATATGGGGTCTATAGATGGGGTTTTTTGTATAGAGATAGGAATTGTAGAGAAGTGTATAAAGTGGGGGAGTCTAAGATTTTTGTTTTGAAAACTTTACAGGAGAGTGGGATAGTGTAGGGGTTTGGGAAGATGGAGAAGAAGGAAAAAAGAGCCCAAAATTTCGAGACTTCCCCTGGAGTCACTAGATATAACTTTACGTAATCATTTTATGTCTGCAGGCCTGTGTTCACTGGTATCTCTTTACGGCATGTACCCCGGGAAATATTGGTTGTAGTATAAGGGTTTGTATTATTCAGTACTATGGTGGTGTTGTGGTCATGGTATGGTGGTATTATTCGGTCTAGTGCTGGTTATATGTGGCAGGTAGGGTTTTATTTCGGTCACTGTGTGCTGGTGATTGGGTTTATGGGGTTTTGGGGTTCTAGTGGGGAGCGGTGTTATTTGGTTACTGTATGACTATTTTTTTAGTAGTTTTTTACGTGCCATTTTTTAAAAAGTTTTTGTTTTTTGATTTGGTTTTGAGGTGATGCACTGTGGGATTATGTACTCGCCCTAGTGCAATTTTTCCCTAGGAAGGGCAGATAAGCAAAAAAGGGTACATTTTACACATGTTGGCTAGTTCGTTAAAATAAAAAATTACATGGGGTGTTTGAAGTGTTTTTTTTCCTTTTTGGGGTTTTATTTACCCTTTTAAAAGGCCATCTTTTTTTTTTTCATTTTATGTCCTGATAAGAAAACACGAATTTAAAGGGATACTTCTTTTTCATTTCATATGTAAGAGGATCAAATCTCCTTTGATATATCTGAATGAATTGTTTCCTTCAATCTAATTACGACCTGTTCAGATTATTCACTGATTTTGATCTGGTTTTGTACTTGTATAACTCATGCTGACATGTTCTGTGTGTTTTTGTCAAAGCACTGAACATTTTTGATTAATCCATTCAGTGCTTTTTGAATAGAGCACATACGAATGCTAGCATTCGCTTAAGGTTAACTTCAAGCTTTTTTAAATGTTCGTTTTTAAGGATGATTTTTCAGCCCCTGGTTTGGAAATACAAATTAGGAAAACAATTTTAAATTTTAATGGAAAAAAATCATTTTTCATTTGAAAATTTTTTAAGTGGGTTTTATTCAAAAGATTATTTGTTATTTTGACAGAAATTATATGAACTTGTGTAAACTATCGTTCTAGGCCCCGGCTGTTTTTGATGTCATGCTTGTTTTTCAGAAATTTTTATTCGCTTTGAATTCAAAGGGTATGCGTTCTGAAATGTTTGCCAGGGCCCTTCCCAAAGGGTAAATTTTACTTGGGCGGGTGAAAGAAAATTCCCCAAAAAAAAAAAGAAAAAGGAATAAGGTTTTAAAAAAATAACTTTTAATAAAATAAATTTTATAAAATACACACGAGTCACTACAAAAAGATATAAGATAAAAATGATAAAACATCCTTTAAAAACACATAGGGGACAAGGATCCAAAAATCCCTTAAAGAGCCCCGAAAAGGGGGAAAGCCATTACCCCCTCCCCAAAAACACAAACCCGGAAAATCGCCCCAAAAAGGGGGCGGTCCTGGGCAGGACCCTAAACCCTGCAAAAAAAAAACCCCCTAAGGAAAACCTTAGATCCTCCCCCAAAACATTTTTTCGATTTTCCCTTTACATAAAATCGCATAGGGGATGATGAGGGAGCGGGGCCCGGACAGGAACAAAAACCCAAAGATCCCATTCAAGTGGCAACTATGACAAAAAAGTTACCTCACCATAAACCGCCCAAAAATATACTCAGGGAAACCCCCTCCGAGTGATTACAAAGGGGAAGGCGGATTTTAGGCAGCACAAAATGGGGTTTTAGGCATCTCCAAAAAAAAATAAAATGAAAGAGACCCCTTAATGGGGAACCCAAAAAACAACTAAAAAACAAAATTGCAAAATAAGGGGGAAACTTTCATGCATGAATTCCTCCCCAAAATAGCCTCAAAAAAGAGCCTGCAAAACATGATTATCCCGGAAACAAATATGTCCCGCCCCCTGTAAGGGTGTCCCAGCAGTGGCCAGTAATGGAGACCCGAGGGAGCGTGCTGGACTGACTTAAGAGCGCCGCGAACCCCGCCTAAGTGACGTCATAAAAAAAGGGCGCGTATGGACGCGCTTCCCCAGGGAAAAGATGCGCCCCTGGTAAGGGGCGGCGCATCGCAGGAGGGACCGCCAGCTAAGAATCGCTGGAGGGGGCCTGCATAGTCAAAAGGGCGCTGTGTAGATGTAACACACCCCCGCGGCAAATGGGGAATTTACAAAAACCCGGTATTTTAGCAGGCACATGACTATCAGATTTATTTTTTAAAAGGTGGGAATCAGAGCAAAAAATAAAATGAAATTTAATAGCATTTGCAAAGCTAAACCGTTTAAAAGCATTGACAAATGTACAGAAAACAAATAAAGGGTTTAACAGACAAAATATGAACATAAAAGGGGAAAAAGCGATTACGCATTACGAATTACAATAAAAGGAACAAAAATTAGGAATAAAAAAGGACTAGGGTTAGAAAACTAAAATTTACAAAAAGCAGGAAGTCAAGATGGTCATTGAGCCCATTAGGGCCCCCCGTTTTGCAACGTAAAACTTTCCCAAAAAGTTTCTTTTTGGAAAGTAAAATTTGGGTCCAATTTTTGCCACTTCTTTTAGAGGGTTTGGGAATTTCGGCCCAATACCGGCCCATCATGGGCTTTTTAGATCGCCATGGGTTGTCTGAGGGATTTTGGCCCGCACAGGGGTTTCCCCCTAGCAGGGGCAATGTCCCCCAAAGTGTTCCCCTTATTCTACGGGGGAAACAGTCTTGGGCAGTCTTCCCTTATATTGAAGCCCCACTTTTTGCATTTTAAATCTGAAGATGAAAAAGGGTGTTTTTTTGCAATCAATAAAATTTTTGATTAGCAAAAACTTTTTCTTATTTTCTTTATCAGCAAAAGTGACTTTTGGAGCCATCAAAGAGCAGAAAGAGCATTTTTGCCACAGGGGGAAAAAGCCCCTTTTTGGTCTTGCAACCGGGTCTCCTTTTTGGGGGGAACTATGGTTTTTGTCCCAAAAGGTTTCCCGAAGTTTTTTTTTTCCCCGTCTGTATGTACAGAGGGTGTTTTAAACCCCATGATCTTTCAAGTCAGGTTTCCATACGAAAAATATGCCAAATGGCGTTTCCCAATTTGATTTGCGGACCATGTAGCCCCCATCATCGAAGGTGCCAATTAGACGTATAGTCGAATCTTGACTACCCGCTTCAAAGTTTTTTTTAAATTTAGCAATTAAAACCGATTCGATGAAACGCATGCTGATTGGGCCTGTTTAGGATGAAATCCCGGGGAGCCCCTTTTTCTTTAAATCTCCCGTCTCTTTTTTGGGTGCTTCCTCTTAAAATTTAAACAATCGGGAAACAAAATTTCATCTCAAGCGCAAAAAATTGCCCCCCCAGGATACCCTTTTTTTAAAAGGGGTGGGGGGGATTTGGGCCCTCCCCCCGTAATAGAGAATTTGGGAGCTGAAGGTTTGCGGGTACAGTGGTGCCCCCCGAAAAACCGTCACTTTTTGAATATTTCCCACATTTTTAGGGAAAGGGAAAAACTATCAAATTTCCAACTCAAAAAAAATAAATCTTAGGGAAAATTTAGTTTGTTGTCATTAAAATGTTTTTACCATAAACAAAATTTATCTTTGTACCATTCCCTATAATGAGGGGTATGTCGATATATTTTTGAGCCAAAAAACCCAAATTTTTCCCGAGAAAGGTTGGGGGGTGGGTCCCCCAAAGGGCGGTGGAGGCCCCCCCCACCAGCCCAAATACAGATTGGCCCTAAGCAGGGGGGGACAAGGCCCCTGGCCCCTGGCGGTTTCCCCCCTTTTCTGGTTTGGGAAGGGCCCCCCCATCAAACAGGGAAAAAAGTTTTTTTGTTTAAAAAAAAAACTCAAATATTGACTTTCAAGGCATTTTGTGTCCCGCATTTGTGTTTCCCCCGGTGGAAAGAAAGCCTCTCACAGCATCAAGGGCCCCCAAAACATGGGGAATAGACTATATAAAGAATCCCATCAAAACTTGCAAGAGCGGCATCCCCCATCGATGGAGAGGGCCGTCAACACTTTTGGAGAAGAACTGTATTTTCCCTTGGGTATAGGAAGGGGAAAAATTTCCACAAAAAGGGGCAATGATGCGGTCCACATAAAGGGAATGCAATTCTGGCATAGGCCCTCTTTTCCTGAGGGTAGGGGGGGCCCTTAAGGGGGCTTTTTTCCCCCTTTTCACTTGGGGAAGGAAAAAAAGTGGCCCCCCCCAGGGGGAAACTGGGATTGAGGGGAAATCAAATTTTCGACTATCTATCAAGTCCCTTTTCTTTAGCTCTTACAGGGAAAGGTTTTTTCAATTTTAAGCTGGGGGAAAAAATTGGGTAGGTCAAAGGGTTTAAATTTGTATAGCAAGGGAAATTAGATAGCAAAAAAAAAACACATCCCGCATACTGGGCAAGAATTTAAAAATAACAATGTTTTCCCCCTTTTCTGGGGGGTTTCACAAAATTTGATCCTGTCTTTTTTTGGTTTTTTAAAGCCAAAAAGTTCAGATCTAGGGAAAATTAGTTCACCTTTAGTTTAATAGTAGATAGGGTTTTTGAGTACAAAAACCAGAAAAACACAATACAAAAGAAAAGTGGGTTGTTGGTGGCATTCTCGTTTTCCCTTTGGCCTTTAGTTCAGTAAAAGGGGCCCCCCCCTAGGTCTTCTGAGGGGCCTCCGCCAGGCCAAAAAATAATTTTCCTCTTCAAACAAAGGGCTGAAAAGGGAAATTTCCAAATTTGCACTTTATCGCGGTTTTTTTTGTTTAATAGAAAAAAAAGCTTCTTCCAGCGTTAAATTTCCGCGCGAATAAGTGCAAATCTTTTACCCACCCCCAAAGGGGCTAAAACCCATTTTTCGGGACAAAAGAAAGACCTCTAGTGAGAAAATCACATTTCATCCAAAAAATATACTTTCACCGAAAGTTAATAATTTGCCCGTTGGTTTATCACTATAGAAAATTTAAAAGGTAAAAGTCTGTTGAAAATTTTTATACCCCATATGAGGGGGGTTTCGGCGCCCCTAACTGGGAAGGGTTTTTGATGATCTAAAAACGGAATTATTTCCCCCCGGGACCCTCCTACCTCTAGAGCCCCAAGATCGTCCTTGGGGGTCTAAAAGCGACCGGGATTAAATTTTCTTTTTCAAATCCGAAAATCGGTCTCAAAGATGAGATATCTGTCTTAAAATCTCTAGGAGAACTTTTTTTAGCTAACAAGAAAAAACCCATTTTCAAAGGGAATCCGCCAGATCCCGCAGGAAAATGGGGGTTTTTTCCTGTCCCTTTTGGTGGAACTGGTATCGTTCAAACTGTACTTGTAGGGAAATTTTTTTTTAGCCGAATTCCCTTTTCCCCAGGGAAAAATTTTTGAATATGAAATTTTAATTGATCTTTTTTTTTTTGGGAAATTTAGTCTATCTAGGGTTTGATTTTTCTTTCCCCAAGGAGGAGTGCCAATTTAAATTTTAAAGGGGAAAAAGCTGTCACCCCTTTTTTCCCCCTTCCCAGAAAATTTACCCGATTTGTTTTCCGGGCTTTTTGGAACGGGGAGTAATTTAAGACCTCTTTGGAAAAAATTTTTGGAAAGTAATTTTGGGGACTTTTTTTCTTCCCACCACCCGGGGGCACCGGGGCCTTATAGGTCTTGGTTAATTCTTTAAACGCAATCGCCAGCGTAGGAAAAAAACCGGGGCTGAATAAAAGGGTTTTTCCCGAGGGAAAAAATTTTGAGTCAATGGGTCCATTTTCTCAAAACGGGGGGCCCGAGCAAAAAAGCCTTTCCAAAAACCGGGGTAAAAAAAATATACAAGAAAACACCCCAAAACCCCCCAAGTATAGGGGGATAAAAAATGCTCCTCAAAAGCCAAAATACAAAAAAAACCAAAAGGGAAAAAGGAATAAAGGCCTTTTTAAAAAAATAACTTTTAAAAAATATTATTGTATAAAATTTCACAGATTTCCATTTCAAAAATAAATAATTTTTAAAATGATAAACAAACTCCTTAGAAGGGGACACGTAGGGGACCCAAAGGGCTCCAAAAATTTCCCAAAAGCCCCAAGAAGGGCAGTTTTTAAACCCTCACCTAAAAACAAAACCGGAAAAACGCCCCCAAAAAGGGCGGTCCCGGGAGGAGCCGACCCTGCAAAAAACTAACCCTAAGGAAAAACCCATAGAACCTATCCCCCAAAATGTTTCGTTTCCTTTCCCACATTTAATCACATCAGGGGATGATGAGAGCAGGGACCGACAGGTACAAAAACCAGATGCAATATCAAGTGGCAATGATACCAGAAAAGTTACCTCACCATAAACCGCACAAAAGATATACTCACGCAACCTCCAAGTGATTACAAAGAGAATGCGAGTTAGGCAGCACAAAATAGAAAATTTCCCCCACCCCCCCCCACCCCTCGTAACATATGGCCCCAAACAGTGCACACCATAAACCAAACCCAAAAAATATACAAAAAGCTTTACCACAATCTGCTACGTATAAAACTACTAAATAATAGTCCTACCATTACCAAATAACACTGCTTAACCAACCAGAACCCCCAGACCACTAAGACCACATATCACCAACACACAGTGAATGAATAATACCACCACACCATGACCACATATCACCAGCACATAGTGACTAAATAATACAAACTGACCATAAAATGAGTATAACCTTATACTAAAACTAATATTACCGCCATTTCAGTTTACCATACAATGATGGATAACCCGCTGTACTAAGGCTCTGCAGGCATATAAAAAAATTATAGTAAAGTCATTCTAGTGACTCACAGAAGACGTCCTGAAGATTGGTCTCTTTCTATTTTTCTTCTTCTCCATCTGTCCCAGCAGCCATGACGACGAAATCCCCAAATCTTCACTGTAAAATTTACAAAACAAACATCTTAAGACTCCTCAATTTATCAGCACTTCTCTACCAATTCCTATCTCTATACAAAGTCCCCATTTATAGCCACCTCATATGGTAGCCATGTAATATGCCCGTGTAGCCAGTAGTAGCCCCTGTAAACCAGTTGATGCCCCCCCGTAGCCAGTTGATGCCCCCTGTTTGCCAGTAGATGTCCCTGTAGCCAGTGAATGCCCCCTTGTAGCTAGTGATGCCCCCCTGTAGCCAGTGATGCCCCCCCTTGTAGCCAGTGATGCCCCCCTTGTAGCCCGTAATGCCCCCCTGTAGCCAGTAGATTCCCCCTGTAGCCAGTAGAGCCCCTTGTAGCCAGTGATGCCCCCCTTGTAGCCAGTGAGGCCCCACTTGTAGCCAGTGATGCCCCCCTGTAGCCAGTGATGCTCCCCTTGTAGCCAGTGATGCCCCCTTGTAGCCAGTGAGGCCCCCCTTGTAGCCAGTGATGCCCCCCTTGTAGCCAGTGATGCCCCCCCTTGTAGCCAGCAGATGCCCCCGTGTGGCCAGTGATTGCCCCCATTGTAGCCAGCGATGCCCCCCTGTAGCCAGTGTGCCCCCCTTGTAGCCAATGATGCCCCAATTTGCCAGTGATGCCCCCTTGTAGCCAGTGATGCCCCCCTTGTAGCCAGTGATGCCCCCCTGTAGCCAGTGATGCCCCCCCCTGTAGCCAGTGATGCTCCCCCAGTAATTATAAAATAACAAAAAATTACTTACTCCGTCCGCGCGTCCAGCTCCAAGAGCTGCTGAGCGGTGTAAGCAGTGTGACGTCATCACGCTGCTTACGCTGCTCGCAGCTCCCAGGGATCTCCTCGGCGGTATAGCCGTGCGCCCCCTACGACGCTGATACAGGGGAGGAGTCAGGACGGGAATGATCCGTCCCGCCTCCTCCCCTGTACTGGCAGCCGCGCAGAGTCAGGGGCGCTCCTCCGGAAGGGCAGGGCGGGCGGCTGCGGCGCACCCCTCGGGTGAGCGGAGCCTCGGCGCCCCGGGCGGTCGCCCGCCCTGCCTGCCCCTAGGAACGGCCCTGTGTATAGCTGCTATCGCGTGCTGTAATTATGCCGAAATAGCTCCATATTAATGATGTACCACGTAGTATACATAGATTATGATGCATTCCGATGCTAATCAATAAGGGTTCTTTCGCACGCAGCTGAGTGCGTTTTTTGTGCAGAAGTGTACAGAATTAATTGCTGTGGTTTTCTGCACAAAAAACACATCTGAAAAATGGAGCGTGTGAAAGCGCCCTAAGGTTGAATCTCAGGTTGTTTATTACTTTATGATTTGCTAAAAAAAAACAAAAAAAACTTTACTCTGTGTCAGCACAGATTTTTTATAGCTGTCTACGCAGCACACGGCACAGTCAAATTTTTCTCAAAATAAGTATATACCCGCACCTCAACTGCACAAAAATATTACAATCTTTATTATCAAAATTTCCATAAAAATGCCACATTTTATATTAATTCACGATTTATAGTAACACCTAGATCTTTTTAAATGTGTCCCTCTTTTCTTGTAACGCGATAATTAGACAGGCGCTGACAATGATGTAATCTTGTATGTCCGGCCAAAGCTCGGAGTGGTAAGGAATATGTACGCCGTACTTATACCCGTGCGGGTATATACTTCTTTTGAGATTATATTTTATATATTATACCCAGTACTGAATAGAAATTTGATACCAATGTGTGCCGAGCAACCTAAATTGGAACAGTCAAATTTTTGGCAGATTCAAAATATTGAATCCGCCGAAAATCTGATGGTATTTCTGTGCTGTGTAGACCTAGCCTTAGACATGACCGGCGTCTGTTTTTTACAACATATGTTAGATACTATAGATCATTTAGAGTATCCATATTTTATATAGTCTGCAGAAAGACATACAGAAAACTCATTGAGCACAGCTTTCAGCATTACATATATTGAGTGTACTTGTGCAAGCTTGAAATAATTTGATTTAGGGTAGACTGGAGCTTTATAGATGAGGAGGTTTAAAAGCTTCATCATCCTTAGAAAGGGCAGAATAATTAACTTTCTCTGTAATGTGTAAAGAGCTGGGATTATGGAAAAATGTCTGTAATGGATACTTTTTAAATACAAATGTGAGTGAGAAACCGGTTTGTGATGTGTATATCACTGCTGCACAGGGAACAGGGAAGCTAATTGTTTACACTCTTCTCGTTTTATATCTACTCGGGGTCCTCACTGTTGGGATGAATGTTCAAAGCTACACTTAGAACCAGTCAGCTGAATTAAGAATCTGAAATCCAGCAAAATTGCTATGTAAGTAAGTAATCTTCTCTTGGCTGTACTGAAAGCATGAAATCTGTCAGGTCCTTTTCTCATTCAGGATCATTCTGAACTTTACACACGGCTTTTCTTGACAAAGTATGAAATAGCTAAAGTGGTCTACACAACAGTCAGTTATTTAAAGTGTATGTCAACCTTTAAGCACTATTTTACATATAAAATTCAAATGTATTCAAACCTGAATATCTTTACCAATGTCACGGTTGGAGGTAGTGGATCCTCTGGACCACCGCAAGCGAAATTGCAAGCCATGCCAGGGAGCGGAGTCTAAGTAGGTCCCGGTGTTCACCAGAGCCCGCCGCAAAGCTGGATGGACTTGCTGCGGCGGGAGTCTACCAAGTCGCTACCCCAGGAAGGTCAGGACCGGCGGCAAGATTCGTGGTCGAGGGACGGAGGCAAACGGTACGGTACATGGTAATCAGAACAAGACTCAGGAACGCTTTCTCAATAGGCATTGGGCACTAAAGATCCGGCAAGGGCATCAGGAATAGGCAGGCTTAAATAAGGGCAGCGGCCGGCAATACCCAATTACCGGCGCGCTGGCCCTTTAAATTTAACAGAGCCGGCGCACGCGCGCCATATGGAGCGGGGACGCGCGCGCGGGTGGGGGACAGGAGACGCCATGGGAGCGAGGACGGGTAAGTGAGCCGGGATACGGCTACCGGAGCCAGCGCGTCCGGCGCCCGACATGCGGGCAGCGGTGCCGCCTGGGAGGCACGGGTGCACCCGCGACCCGGGTTGAGGGTCCCGGGGGCACCCGTGACAACCAATATGGTACATTAGCTTATTACCTTGATATCTTGAGTTACAACCTATAGTTTAGATCAGAGCTGCATACACTGTTATTCAGGATTCAGGGCTGAAATCTACAAGCATTCCTTGCTGCCTCAATGTCTATACAAAGCTTGGTCTGGTGATTTGTATTCTGGGAAATGTCTTTGCTCTAGGCACTGGACAGTAATGTAATGTAGAATAGCTCAACTGCTTCACTGCACTCATAGAAGCTTAGTTAGGTTTGTAGTGATGTCTCTGACGGCAACATTGTCAATAGATTTCAATGACTAATCTCAGCAGAATAAAAAGGGTAAAAGAAAAGGAAGGACACGCTAGTAGGTTAATTAGCATGAAAATATTGGAATAAAATAGGCTGGTAAAACTAAATATAACCAAAGGGGAAGTCAGTGGACACCACAACTCTGCTCCTAGGATAGTCAGTTATCCATTTGGAGATGGCAATTCATATAATGGAACATCAAAATAACTTTCATTCAAGTCAATTGTATTTAGGGGAATATAATGGCTTTAAAGGGGCATTTCCATTACACTGATTAGCTTTAAAAATCTAGACAAAGGTAAATAAAGACTATTACCACATACACTGCTGTTCTGATTTTGTTTACTTTCAGAGTTAGAACAGTTCTTATCACCTGCTTGTTTACAGAATTTTTCCCAGCTTAACAACCCCCTCTCTCTGTTCAAGCAGCCCTGACCAGGATGGTGACATCATTCCCTGCTGTGTCTTATCAACAGCACAGGAGCTTGTTTATCTTTTTCACTGACAAATAGAGGATAATATGTTATTACAAAGGGATCTGGATAAGTTGGAGGCCTGGGCAGGGAAATGGCAGATGAGGTTTAACACTGATAAAATGAAAGGGTTTATGCACATGGGGAAGAGAAATCCATTACATGATTACATGTTAAATGGAAAAACACTGGGTAAAAGTGACATGGAGAAGGACTTGGGAATCCTGGTGGACAGTAAACTAAATTGTAGCAGCCAGTGTCAGGCAGCAGCAGCCAAAGCAAATAGGATCATGGGGTTTCATTAAAAGGGGCCATAGATTCACATGATGAGACCATTAATTTCCCCATTATACAAGTCACTGGTTAGACCACACATGGAATATTGTGTACAGTTTTGGGCACCAGTGCACAGGAAAGACATTGTAGAGCTTGAACAGGTACAAAGGCGGGCAACAAAAAATAATAAAAGGACTGGGTGGACTACAATACCCAGAAAGATTAGCAAGATTAGGGTTATTTAGTTTAGAGAAAAGAAGGCTTCGGGGGGGACATAATTTAAAAATGTTTAAATACATCAAAGGGCAATATAGAGATCTCTCCCAAGATTTATTTATACACAGGGCTATATCTAGAACAAGGGGGCACCCTTTACGTCTTGAGGAAAGAAATTTACAAAAGAAACATAGAAAGTGATTATTTACTGTAAGAGCAGTTAGACTATGGAATAATCTGCCATAGGGACTTGTCATGGTGAATTCAATAACCGAGTTCAAAAAGGGTTTGGATGCATTTCTGGAGCGTAATATTATAACAAGTTATAGTGACTAGGATTCAGGAGAGGGGTCATTGATCCAGGGATTTTTCTGATTGCCAGATTGGAGTCAGGAAGGAATTTTTTTCCCTTAAATGAGGACAATTGGCTATAACTCATTGGGGGTTTTTGCCTTCCTCTGGATCAACACCTTAGCACAACAGGCTGAACTAGATGGACGACTTGTCTTTTTTTAGCCTTACAAACTATGAAACTATGAAACTATGAAATATTAACCCTTTTGGGTTCTGTAGCCTTGTGCCCTGCTATTAAAACCCCACCATCACCAATATCCCTCTAACAGGTTCAGCTAGGAATAGCAGAGAACAAATGTCAGTCACTGCTGCCAAACTGCTCCCAGCCTGAACAGGAAGTGTAAGCTTAAAGCAGGCTCTGTGGAGCAGCTTGGTAAGAACATCCATATAAGTGTGTTTTCCAATGCTAGAACTCTAATATTGGATGCTGGAATATACAGCCGGGATGTCTGTGTTGCCAGAGCTATATAGAAGGAAAACTTTGCTAATCAACTAATCAGCTTACTTGATCACCAACTGATTGCCAGGCTGGCTTTCTAACAAAAAAAATTGATTGATACGACCCTTTTAAGCCATATTTGCTTGAAGCATGAAGTTCGTTGGAAATAAGATGACTTGCTAAATATAACTTAGAATTATGACAAAAGGTAATTTTAGTTTATAGTAAAAGTGTAGCTTTTCTTTCTTTCCTAAAAAAAAAAAAAAAGCTTTAAAAAGTGTCCTTGGTTTTGTGAGCGTTGGTTACTAAACAATGGAAGGTTCAGAAAGATGTCCTCTTAATGCCAAAGAAAATCTACAGTACATTGATTCTGACACAGTAATAATACGAGAAACTGAATGATTTATTATTCTATTGGAAACCATTACCAGTTTCTAGCACAGCAAATCCCTGCTGATTAACTTGTACTATTTCCAGATTCGCAGACCAATGATTGACCTGCAGAAGGAACACATATGAGCACTGATGAAATTACTCTTCATTGTTAAAAAAGATTGATGCTTTGCCATATAGGCAAAAAAAGAACCAAGTCTCAAATGAATTGAATTGATTTTAATACAATATTATTTAAAGACCAAAAATCCAAAAACACAAATGACGTTAAATATAGGGTACTCAAAAAAACTACCAAGCTAGAAAAAAGAAACCCCTTTGATACTGACAGTAGGGACAACACCATGTCCTATTAGCCTCTCTAGTATATACAAAAAAAATTTTTTGGTTACCCCTGGACAATAGATAATACCTACTGATGAGAAGACTGAGATGTCTTTGGTGAAATGCGTTTAGGTCACTATTTTGTATATGGTAACTTGCTCACTCCCTATTTGGAGCTCCTTAGGTTGTAGTTAGGAGTTTATTGAGGGTAACTTTTGCAGGGTCGCTCTTATCAGGGCGAGGGACAGTTACTAGGGATATAGGGCGACATGTATGATCGGGCTTTTCTCCTGTTTTTGGGAGTAAACTGCTAGGCGCAGCCTTCGGCACTTTCAGCTGCACCCCGCATGAAGGGGCGCGGTGTGGGCGTGGTGTAGGCGTTCCGGGGCGGGAGGCGGCGCGCTCGAAAACCTGGAGGCATGTACGATCACAGCTCGCCAAAGCGCGGCGCAATGCAGCGCTCGGCAGCTCCGACAAGCAGACCTAGTTTATTTTGGTCTAAATGCTCCGGTGGCGGCGAAGTGAAGCAAGAACGGAACATGAGAGGAAGCATAGAAGATCGCAAGAGAAATCTCGGCTCTCCGCTCCGTGCAGCATGGAGTCTGATTCCAAAAAAATCGCCTTTATAAAGGCGGAAAACATTCTCAGAAAAGAGCTCAACCTCAAAAATAAAAAATATTTTTAAAAAATCACTTTCCAAAAATCTAGAACGGCGCAATATCAAGAATTAGGATATTGTAAATTGACGGGAAATACAGTAATTCAAATTCTGAAAGCTATTCTCATTGGTCGGCAGAAACCGGCCAATCACAATAGGAGCGATAGTGAACCATTAAAACCTGTGGAGAACTATTGACCAATCAGAATCAAAGGGACCGTTCAAAATACAGTAAAAAGGCAGAAAAGAGCTGATTGGTTGAAGCGGCGGGGGCTCGTCCAGCTTAGCCAATCAGAGCGCGAGCTACTGTCTCATAGAGTTCTATGGGAAAAGAAATGCAGAGCGAGCTCTGTTTGTGATGGGCTAAGTTAAAAGAGGCGCGGTTATTTGGACCAATGGGAGAGCGAGCGACGCTCTTATGGGTTTTCTAATGCAATCTGAACTAAAACTGTACATGGCCGAAATCAAATGATAATACTGCCGCAGTTGTCCCGATGTGTATATAAAATGTATAATAATATGGGGGTAAAGAAAAAGAAATATTAAATCAATAAAATCCTGTTTATTTCTTTATTTTCGTTACACCAATACTATTGATCCTTGCCTAACGAAAATAAAGAAATAAACTTTTCCCCGCATGTATGAGCGCACCTCCTCGGACGGCGGATCATAGGCGCAGCGCCGCACAGCGCCTAAGTCCCGCACTGCGCCTCAAACACTGGCGAGGCGCGGCGGACTTTACATAGGATGTATGAGCACGCCCCGGCGCCGACATAAATCAGGCGCAGATTTCACCGGAAAACCGGCGGAAAGGTGCGCCCCAACGTGGCGAGATTCATACATGTCACCCATAGTGTTTAGGGATAGTTCACCCGTTTATCTCCACATTTTACATTGGAATCTGCAAGTATGACGCAACCAATGGGAGGTGGTGAGTTGTCTGTTACCTAATTTATACTGTATGCTGCTAATATACCTTAGAGATTTTTGTATTGTGTTACTTGGAAATATTTTAATGTTATTATTAAAAGTTACGTTTTATTAAAGTGGTTTCTTTTTTCTAGCTTGATTATTTAAAAACCCTTTTAACGCACCATGATGTTGCTGTACGTCCAAGTGCAGTGCCTGTGAACACATCATGATGTACATGAATGCCATTGCTGCGGGAGCCCAGCAGTGACTGACAGCTGGGCTCCTGCAGTTGTGGTCTGTAATGGAGAAAACTCCGCTCCTGGCCGTTTAACCCCTTAGCTGGCACAGTCAGTAGTGACCACAGCAGCTAAGGAGTTTGACAGAAGGTGGGAGCTCCCTCTCTCCTCCATCGGAACCGATGGTTGTCATGACAAGCAGGGCACACACAATGGCCTCCGGACTGTCTATAACGTAGTTCTGTCAGGCCTGCCCAGAGGCGGAGCCTGACAGGCTGAATGACAGTTGGCATAATAGGCTGCAAACTGTCATTCATCCTGACGTGCTGTAATGTATTATACCAGCAATCTAATGATCGCCATGTATAGTCCCGTAGTGGGACAAGTGATACTAAAAGTGTAAAAAAGATGAAAAATAAAAAACACAGTAAAACACGTACACTGCTGTTTACCCATTACAAATGCTTGTCACTGACATTTTTTTAAAAAGTGCAGATATTTGGTATCGTCATGTGGGTACTGACCTAACCTTTAAATCTGTCATGATATTAAACCCATACAATGAGTGCTGTAAAAAAAGAAAAAAAAGAAAAAAAACAACTTTACATGGCTCCATGAAAAAGTAATGGCAATCAGCAGAGAATGAGACATAAACATTGTTTTACACAAAAAACTTTTTTTTTACACTGCTACAAAATAAAAAAAAAGTATAAATAAATCAAAACATATTTTCTTTATCCTGTCTCCTAAAATTAAAATGCAATCAAAAAGTCATGTGTCCCCCAAAATGGTACCATGAAAACATCAACTCATCCCACAAAGAACAAGTCCATAGACAGCTCTGTACACAGAAAAATAAAAGTTATGACTCTCAGACTATGGCGATGTAAAAACTTAAAAAATCGATATAAATTTTGTATCACTGTAATCGTATCGATCTGCTGAGTAAAGTTTATGTGTCATTTTTACTGCAACGTGACCGCTGTAAAAAATAAAAAACACTAACAAGATTACTGTATTTTGTTCGTTCTGCCTTCCAAAAACCTTGATAAAAAGAAGAGATCAAAGTAAGTGTCATATGAACCTCAAAATGGTGCCAATGAAAACATTTATTCATCCCACATAAAACAAGCCCTTAAAGAGAACCTGTTATATTTTTTGCCCCCCTTGCTGAGGACAGCACAAGCTAGTGTCAGACCTGCTTTTTTCCAGCGCTGTGTCCCTTATTCTGTAAGATGCTGGAGTTTTTGATTATTTAATGCTCAAATCTGCAGTTTTCAGCCAGAAGAGTCATTCGAAGAGTCAGTTTTTTTTCAAACCCCGCCCATCTGAGGCTAGTCCCGCCCAACTGATAAACCTATTACTTTGAATAGGCAGAAACATGTGAATAACTGTCAGGTGGGCGGGGCTAACACCAGCTCATGAATAAGATTTGAGCATTAAATGCTGTAAAACTGCAGCATCTTACAGAATAAGGGACACAGCGCTGGAAACATCATGTCTGTCACTAGCTTGTGCTGTCCTCAGCAAAGGGGGCAAAAACTATTTGACAGGTTCTCTTTAATGAGCTCCGTATACAGAAAAATAAAAGTTATATCTGTCAGACTATATAAAAGAAATAAAACATAAAAAAACTATATAAAATTTATATTGCTGTAAGTGTACAGAAGTTATCCTGTCATTTATACTGCACAGCAAACGCTGTAAAAATAAACCCCCAAAAACAATGGCGGTACTGCAGTTTTTTTTTATTTTTTATTTTCATGGTCCAATGCTAGAAAAAGCCTATGAAACACCTGTGCCCTCAAAATGCGCACTAAGCCCTTAGATGAGATCTATGAGGGGTATTGAATCCAAAATGAGGTGACTTCTGGAAGGGTTCACTTATTCTGCTACTTTTGGGGCTTTGGCACTCAACAAAATCTGCATTCCAAAGGCAAAATAGCGCCACCTCCCTTGTACGCCCTGCCATGCACCCAAACAGCAATTTTTAAGAAATTGCATAATACATTTTGGGATGGTTTTTTGCCAGGATTCCTTATAAAAATTAAACATTTTCAGCTAAAACTGCATTTCATTGGAAAAAAAATCCACAGCCCAAAATCTGGGAAACACCGGTCGGATCGATATACTCACTACACCCTTAGATACATTCCTCAAGGATTGTAGTTTCCCACATTAGGTCTTTTTAGGGGTGTTTATTAAGTTTTATTATATTTACTATTTTGCCATAGGCAAACTTAAACTCTATCAGTTCTCAATCTATAAAACACTAAAACTTAACTTTTATTATGTACTTAACCTCTATCACACTATTTAAAAACCTGATTTCTAACCTCTCAAATTTTCCCTTCCTACTTCTGAAGGAATAACCCTTTCCATTATCAAGTCTGGTGGAGCCCCACCTACTAACAGGAAAACCTTATATATACAATAATTTACTAACTCCAGTAAGGGATCCCAAGCATCCTACTTGGGCAGTTATCCCTAATCTAATGGACATAAAACATATAAGGCTTCCTTGTAACACCCTCTGCAGCGGGTGATACTTTGTAGACAGAGGTGAGAAATCACAATTTAAAATGTCATGCCTGACCTCCCCAACATGTTTCACCAGCTAAACTGGCTTCATCAGGGGTAAGAGGTCCAATGTAAACCTGTAATAGCACCTTAAAAATATCCTAATGAAAATGAGACCCCAAAATCCAGTAGGTGCTCTTCCTGTTCTTAGGCTTGTGGCTGAGTCAAATAGTGCACAAGGGACACATATTGGATATCTCTAAAAATTGCAGAATCGGGGGAATATTGAGTTGCATTTGCCTGTTACTATCTACTGTGTTCCAGTAAATAATGAAAAAAAAAAAACATTTTGAAATTGCAACTCCCCTTTGCTTTAATTTCTGTGAAACACCTAAAGGGTTAGCAAACTTCCTAAACCACATCAGAATTGGACTGCTCTCCAAAAAAATCTGTGTTAAAAATTTTCTTGAAAATGTTCAGATTTGCTACTAAATATAAGAGCCCCCTAATGTCCTAAAAAAATAAAAGGAAGTTTAAAAAATGATGCCAACTTAAAGTAGACTCATGGTAGATGTGCTTCATTTATTATTTTGTTTGGTATGACTATCTGTCTCACACGCAGAAATTTTTAAACTTTGAAAATGACGAGGATTGTGTAAACCAAAAATAACTGCTTACTTAAAGCACAGTGTGTCACAAGACAACAACCTCAAAATCACATTAATGGGTAAAAGTATTAAAAAGTTAATCCCAGATAAAGTGATGTCCTTAAAGGGGTTATTTCATAGGGGACTATGAACAGAATTGATATGGAAAAGTAAGGATATTCCACTACCTTCATGTGTTGCATTTCTTTTCTTTTGCCTCCTTAGTCATCTATCATAAGATCAGTGAAACTTCCTGGTTGTGGGAGTGTCAGTAGTTCTTCAGTCTTACAAGTCCCAGAATCCATTGCAGTTACATTATTTTTACTGTCCCCATCATTACAGATATGATGTTTGTAGCGAGACTTTTCTGGTATCTAGATTAATTTACGAATTTTATCTGGAAACTGGATTCATTTTGTTTTCCGTTTTGGAGACATGGCTAATTCTGTGTTTTGAGATCTGGATTTATTTTAGGATGTTCTCTGATGTCAAAAATAATTTAGGGATTTGATCTGGGGTCTAAATCAATTTAGGGGTCTGATGCCTGTATGAAAAAAATGTCTAAGAAGACAAAACATATATACATATGCCAACTCACCCGCAGACTGCCAGCGTCCGGATCGTCCACGCCTGCATCCCGCCTGGAGACAGCATCATATGTAATCCATAAGAAGAAGAAAGTGGATGCGGCAAATCTGGACTCGGATCCATTTAAAATATCAAAAATGCCGTTGTTTGGATCCTAGATGGTTTTATTTGAGATACCAATACATTTTTTAAATTTTAAACGGATCCGAGTCCAGATTTGCCGCATCAACTTTCTTCTAAAAAAATATCACATGAGAATAGCTGAACTATCACAGCAAAATCTAATTTCAGTATGTATGACAGTGTCACATAGGTCGTGTCACCTAGAATATCTTTGTAATATGGCATGTAATGAAGCAGTTTTATGAATTATTCACATAAGACCTGACAGAAAAAAACTCTGCCTGCTTCCATATACAATCAGCGATACAATAGGGCTTTTTACAACATGAAGTTGCAATGAGCCATAATATGTCTATTTGTATGTAGTCATATGATGTATACACAAATGCATGCAGGGTGAGATTTTGGTTCTGTTGAAGGTGGGGGGACAGTAGTAGATCTGGCAAATTGCCCTACAGCTTTCACCTACTATATGCTTCTGTGCCTAGATGCACACCTTTAGCACCGTAAAGTGCCCAGAAAAGTTCGCTTCCCATTTCACCATGCAGTGCCCTATTTAAATAACTGTGGCATAAAGTGGCATAATGTTGTAGCATAGCCCCACTTCTCCCACATCGGGCCATCTTACTGAGCCTATTGACTTTGTGATTTGAATAGAGACACAACCGGCACAATTATGTCATTTTTCCAGTCTGTATCTACAATGTTAGTGCCTCTGGCCTATACATTTATCTGTAGAGAAAAATTTAATGAAACTTTCAATAATATATATTTAGTTCTAATAGAGTAGGAAAGATGATAGCCACCATCTTAATCATGGACAAAGTGAGCTGGATGGGAAGATAAAGTTGCAGAGTTTAGCTTGACCTTGATATCACAGCTTTTCATGTTTTCTTCTCTTCATGTTTTCTTAGGGCCCGTTCCCATGGCATGAAATTTACGACTGTCAACCGTTTACAAAGACATATTAGTTCACACTGCATGGATTTTCTGCAGGACGTTTTTTTACACTGCCGGTGTAACGAAAAACTTAGAACATTCTTACGCCCATTTTTGTGGGCAGAACATAAACAGTACAATGTGAAGGAGGACAGCTTTAATCCCCAAATGGCAGACAAAGGCCACCACCTTAAGTGCAAAAAAAAAAAGACAAAATACCGGTAGGATAATCGGACCAGTATTTTGTCATTGCCGTGTTAACGCACCTTAACCCTGATTTATCAAAACAAAGGCTATTGAAAAGCAGTGTAAAAATTAAGACACCATTCTGAGCCGTCATATCATGATGTGTTTTAGGTCAAGTTTAGCTTTGCTACATCTGTACTTCAATCTAATGTTAAACTATAAAATAGAAAAAAGCATATGAAAATATTAGGCCTTATGTATGTAAACTGTCTAGCAGACTGTCTTTGTTGCCTGTAGCAATTAATTACAGCTCAGTTTTCATTTCTTAAAGTGCTCTGGAAAATTAAAAGCTGGCTTCTGATTGTTTGCTGTAGGACAGTCTTAGGGTATGTTCACATGGCGTCTTGCGTCCGTGTGAACATCCGGTTTTCTGATGCGTTTCTGGGTCCATCTGAACGGACCCAGAGACGCACCTAACAATTAGCAGTGACTTTATCACTGCCGGCAATGACAGACACGCAGTGGTGTTCACATGAGTAATCGCCGCTGTGTGTTTGCAGCGCGCCTGTCGGGTACGTCTTTTGGATGCGATCCAAGAATTGCATGTCATTTCTTCGAAAGATGAACCCGACAGGCGTGATGCAAACACGCAGCAGCGATCACTCATGTAAACGCCTCTGCGTGTCTGTCATTGCCGGCAGTGATAAACTCACTGCTAATTGTTAGATGTGTGTCTGGGTACGTTCACATGGACTCAGAGACGCATCAGAAAAGCGGATGTTCACACGGATGCAAGACGCCATGTTAACATACCCTTACTGCTTGACAGTTTTCATACAGAAGCTCGTTGTATCTAAGTTGTTACTGCTGCACAGAGGAAAGAGAAATTCGAAAAAAACATGACATATTCACATTCCATTTACCGGTTTTTATTCCCTCCATAATAAACCTCTGACTTATTGAGGGCATTGTAATTCAGACAGCATGTAGTACAAATACATTAGTAAACAAAATGTCAAATAATTCCCAGCTCAAGACACAAGTTTTATTTAACTATAATTCACCTTTGTTCTTTTCTCGGATCTTTATGCTAAACCATTAAACACATTCCCTGTTGAATATGATGAATTGTGAAATGCTAAATATAAACTAGAAAAAGAATAAAATAAATAAGCACTAAGCCCCCAAACAGCCACATAAAAATTTTTCCGTTTCCCAAAAAAGTCCCTTTGTTCTCGCACATCGCCACTTTCTAAAATAAACTACACTATAAAGGTGCTTTCACACAGAACATTTTTGGTGCATTTTTGTTGTGTTTTTGTGCAGAAAGGCAGAGTAGTTAATATTGTACATTTCTGCACAAAAAATGCATAAAAAAATGCACCAAAACCGCTCCGTGTGAAAGCTCCCTACACACAAGCAAGAAAGAAACAGTGGTGCAGAGAAACCCCTCATCACAGAGTCAGGTGTGCGCTTGCTTTACAATCCGGGACAAGCCCACATTGACACTACATAAGCACCAACATAAACTACAACCCCACCAAATCACATCACCAGTAGTCGGGTTCACCACACATAAATACAGCACTGAACTCAACACAGACGTAAAATGACCCCTGACAGCAGGGACTCATAGGAGACGTCATCTCTGATGGGAGTTGTCTTCTTCTCCTTTTCTTCTTCTGGCCCAAACCTCCATGACGTCTTCCCTTGTTATTCCATTCCATTTCTTTCTCTGTCCGGTACAGCATGCAATGTCTTCTTCTAGTGGTCACTACTCGTCCCTATAGAATTTACCACAAATACATCTTAGACTCCCCTCTTTTCCAGCACTTTCCTATCAATTCCCAAACAGCGTATGTTTGACCCTAAAAATTAGAAATTAAAAAAATGTCAGATAAGTGGCATGTAAAATAGGGAGAAACCCCCCTTAGGCAGGCAGGGATAGTATGCAGGCAGGCAGGGACAGTATACAGGCAGACAGGGACAGTACACAGGCAGACAGGACCACTTATAGGCAGAAAGGGCCACTTATAGGCAGGCAGGGCCAGTATATAGGTAAGCAGGGGCGGTATATGGGCAGGCAGGACCACTTATAGGCAGCAAGCAACACTGATAGGCAGCCAGGGCCGGTCTACATGCAGGCAGGGCATAATTAGGCACCCGGGGAGTGTATAGGAGCCAGGGCATTATAGGCAGCCAGGGCAAGGGTATAGGTAGCCAGGGCAGTATATAGCATGCCAAGGCAGTATATAGGCACCAGGGGCAGTGTATAGGCAGCCAGGGCAGGGTTTTAGGTAGCCAGGGCGGGTATAGGGCAGCCAGGCAGGGTATAGGTGGCCAGGGCAGTTTTTAGGCAGCCAGGGCAGTATATAGGTAGCCAGGGCAGGGTATAGTTAGCCAGGGCAGTATATAGGCAGCCAAGGCAGTATATAGGCAGCGAGGGCAGGGTATAGGTAGCCACGGCAGTATATAGGCAGCCAGGGCCGGGGATAGGTAACCAGGGCCGTGTATAGGCAGCCAGGGCAGGGTATAGGTAGCCAGGGCAGGGCATCATATAGCCAGGGCAGGGAATAGGTATCCAGGGCAGGGTATAAGTAGCCAGGGCAGGTTAGCGGCAGCCACGGCAGGGTATGGGTAGCCAGGGGCAGGGTATAGGCAGCCAGGGCAGTATATAGGCAGCCAGGGCAGTATATAGGGCAGGGTAGGGGTAGCCAGGGCAGGGTATAGGTACCAGGGCATGGTATATGTAGCCAGGGCAGTATATAGGGCAGGGTATAGGTAGCCAGTGCAGGGTATAGGTAGCCAGGGGAGGGTATAGGCTGTCAGGGGCAGGGTATAGGCAGCCAGGGGCAGGGTATAGGCAGCCAGGGCAGTATATAGGTAACCAGGGAATAGGTAGCCAGGTCAGTATATAGGACAGGGTATAGGTAGCCAGGGCAGGGTATAGGTAGCCAGGGCAGGGTATAGGTAGCCAGGGCAGTATATATGGCAGGGTATAGGTAGCCAGGGCAGGTAAGGTAGCCAGGCGGGTATAGGCTTCGGGCAGGTTTAGGCAACCAGGGCAGGGTTTTAGGGACCAGGGGCAGGGTATAGGTAGCCAGGGCAGGGGATAGCAGCCCGGTAAGGTCCAGGGCATATATAGGACAGGGACGTAGCCAGGCAGGGTAAGGCGAGGGTATAGTAGAGGCAGTATATAGGGGGGGTTTTAGGTAGTCAGGGGAGGGTATAGGCAGCCAGGGTATAGGTAGCCAGGGGAGTATATAGGGCAGGGTATAGGCAGCCAGGGACAGAAAGTAGTTTAGAAAAAATAAAAAATAATACTCACCCGCTGTCCCCTCTTCTTCACCTGCTCCGGAGCGGTCGCTGGCTTCCTGGTACAGGTCGAGGAGCAGGCGCGCGATGACCTCATCACATCGCGCGCCTGCCCCACGGCCTCCTGGGAGCTGAACAGACGGGATCAGAAGATCCCAGCTGTTCAGCCTCGGCTGCTGACTGCACCGCGCGGTGCAGGCGGCGGCCGTGATGGGTGCATGGCGGGGTCAGTGACCCGGCCATGCAGCCGTGCAGCGAGGGGGGCTGGCACAGGGGTCCGGTCGCATATGCGACCATTGCGGCCCCTGTGCGTGCGCCGGCACTCGGGGGCCTGGATGTAATACACCCAATGTATGGCTTGCAAGTGCGGTTATTCATAACTCTCATTGAGAGCTATGAGTAGCTGCCATTTTCCTCGCTGAACAGGACGAGCAGGAAGAAAGAAATGACATGTCAATTCTTCCCAGTGCTTACGTGTGGGGGAAAGTGAAAGTGAATGGGGTTTGGGCCAGAGCACTTAAGAGGTACGCACTGGCCAGCACGTACTTCTACAGCAGCAGTTTTCCAAAGAACGGCATTATATGCTAACACTACTAGTAAAAAATATTTATTTATTTATTAAATAATTTTTATTCTTTATCCACAATTAAAATGACACTAAAGACCAAGCACATTTGTATAATACTGGGGAATAGATGGTGACGCACAATAACACAGGTGGAATATTTGTAATCAATGTCTCACCAATGCAACTTATTTTATATCATAAAAGTATCCGCGCTTACTGAATTCCATTCGACAAGACAGAAGCAAATGAGGTGAAGGGAGTCCCTATAATCCCATTAGTTGGCGGCCCCAGATAGGCGGGTATTCCTGCACTTCTGTAAACAGTGTCACATATGGAGAATAGATTTAGAATGTTGCCTAAAGAGATTACTTATTTTAACTATCCAGGGAAAGAGGGATAAGAAAGAACAAAATAACCATAGATATTCTTCTTTTTACCAAAGAGTATAGAAAGCATTGAAGGGCACATGGCCGAGTGGGAATCTGGGGTTGTTTGTGCTTTGTTGCAACCTTGAGTAAACCTGCTAAAGCTGTTACATATGCAATATATTAATCTGACATATACACATTGAAAACGTGCATACACATTTATGTAAATATACAAAAATCAGGAATTAAAAAGGAGAAGAAGATAAGATCCATTGATCACTATGATAACAATATAATAAATAAAATCCTGTGACAGATGCCCAGGGTTACAGATCCAAGCCGTCATATGTTATTATGGAACATACACAATGGTTAAATAAAATGTGAAATATAAGACCTGAACAAAAGCCAAAATTAGTATACAACTTTCTTAAATCAACACTTTAGCAACACTTTATTAAAATAGGCTAAACTGGATGGACGTCTTGTCTTTTTTCGGCCTTACAAACTATGTAACTATGTAACATTTATCTCATTTTTAGAAACGCAGAAAATTACGTGACGAGTAATAATTATTAATGTAAAAATACCAGCCATAGAATTTCAGGGAAACCTATGGAGGAGGGGTAAAAACAGCACCAAGATAAGATCTTCAGTAAGAATTTACAAAGTTCAATACATAAAATACTGATAAAAAATAAACTCCAAAACAGACGGGGGCTGGAACCGGAGCGAGCATAGGGGGAGGACCCCCCCCCCCCCGCATGACCCGGCGTGTAACGCGGGGGGGTGTTTTTAAGGATCCTACGGGATGACGCAGCGTGACGCGCCGGCGGGGGCGGGGCTTGTGTGAGGGGCAGTTTTTTAAAGCCTCCCGCACGTCCACAGGAAGCAGCCGCACCCAGGAGGCTTGAACTCACAGACCAGAGCGCGCTGCTTCTAGCAGTGGAGGAGCTTCTGGATCAGCTGCGTTCTGCAGCTGGATCCAGGGGTAGTGACTGGCTCCAGGAGCAGGTACAGGGAGCCCTGCGGGGAGCAGAAGCGCCAGCCGCGGCGGCGGGCGCAGCAAGGGGAGGACGCAGGGCTAGGCCACCGCAGCGCCTGAGCCCGGACGTCACCCCAAGGGTCAGGAGACGCAGACGGAGCCCCTCCAGGGACCCTCCAGCTCAGGCCTTTCAGGGTGGAGCGAGCGGTCACAGGGTCCGAGCTGGGAAGAATCCGGTCCAGCGCCCTGGCTCTACGGAGGGTGGCAGGCTTCGCTCCGCGGTTGTGGCATTGCCTGCTGCGCCTCTTGGTGCATCGGATATTCCGGCAGCGCCCGGTCGCCCGGGTGATGTGCCGGCTCGGGGGCGCAGCCAGGTTCGTTCAGTCGTGGGTGAGGACCATGGAGCTGGGAGCGGGTGGCGGTCAGTTGGCGGCGGTCAACTGGTGGCTGGCCCTGTCGATCAGAACACAAGCGCTAAGTCGGCAGGTGAGAGGTCCCCGCAGTTTTCGCAAAAGGCTTTCGTGACTCCGCAGGGGCGTTCGCACTCCAGATCCTCGTCCATATCCAGTCTTCTGCCGGCCAGCGGCAATCCGGCTTCCGGTGAGCAGCGTCCGGGATCCTTGGTGGCAGCTGGCGGGCCCACAGCACCCGTGCAGCCGGGTGAGTATACGTCTATGTCATGTCCGTTTCCTCCTATCTTCATGTCACAAGGCGCAGCGACTAGTCAGGTTCCGGGTACCTCGTCGCAGGACAGCGTGGAGGGCGAGGCGGCGAGTTGGCACGGGTTGGGGGCGGGGTTGCAAGAGTTGCTGGTGCGTTGGGATCAGTGGGGCGGGGGCACACGAACTCCCGTGGGGGCTTGGGGCCCTGCATTATCTGCGGTGGAAGGGTCAGCCGATGCGTTGTCTGGGACTGGGACCCAGTCTGCGGTGGCTGGGGGTACCACGATCTCGGTTCAGATGGACAAAGAGGGGCAAGGGGATGGGGTCCGTCTAGATGATAAGGCGAAGGGTGAAGTTTATGTGTGCTTCGAGGGCCCGCTTGGAGCTCACTTAAAGAAGGAGGTTAAGGAGAAGATCTGGAAAGACGAATATGTTGATATTTTCTCCCTTCTCCCTCTGGAGAAGTTTAACTTGGATAAGGGAAGGAGGGATGAGAGCAAGAAGGAGGAGGAGGAAAAGCGGAGATGGCGGTTGATTCCGCAGACATTCGCTAATTGGATGCAGGCCTTCGCGATTTTGGCCAGCATGATTGGGGAAAAAGCACCGGAGAACTGTTCCGCGCTTTTTTGTTATTTGGATGCCATAGGGGAAGCTCAGAGGGTTTACGGGGGCCAGGCTTGGCTCCAGTATGATGAACAATTCTGGCAGCGGAAGGCGGTGCGGCCTTCCATACGCTGGGATCATAAGGACTTTGGGCTTTGGCTGAGGGTTATGGCCCCTTCGAGGTACGGGCAGTCCTTTCAGGGTGGCTCCTCCTCCTCAGGGGGGCAGAAGTTGGGTCTCTGCTGGCTCTTCAACGAGGGTCACTGTAAGTTTGGGGGCGGATGTTTTTTCAAGTACCTCTACTCGGGGTGTAACACCGGGTCCCATGGGCTGTCCCGATGCCCCAAAAAAGGCAAGGGCAGAGGTGCGGGCTCTGGTGGGCAAGGGGCTGACCCCGGTGAAACTGGAAAGGATGCTGGAGTATCTTGCCAGGTATCCAGATAAGGGTGCGGTGGAGTTGTTGAGGCTGGGTTTTGATGAGGGTTTCCGAATCCCGGCCCCGGGTCACGTGGTTCTTTTTTTCCCACAAAGAATTTGCGTTCGGCTATGCAGCACAGTGTGGTGGTTTCGTCAAAATTGGAGTAGGAGGTGTTGTTGGGGCGTATGTCGGGTCCATATGGGGAGCCTCCGTTTCCGGATTTAATTGTCTCTCCGTTGGGGATGGTTCCTAAGAAGGAACCCAATAATTTCGACTGATACATCACCTTTCTTTTCCGCGGGGCTAGTCAGTCAATGATGGGATAGATCCGGAACTCTGTTCCGTGGCTTACACTTCGTTTGACACGGCCATCCTGTGGGTGCGTAGATACGGGCCGGGGGCGTTGCTGGCAAAAGCGGAATTTCGTGTTCGGTTGTTGGGGTGTTTTTGGGAGGGCACGTTTTTTCGTTGATCGTTGTTTGCCCATGGGTTGTTCAATTTCTTGTACCTATTTTGAGGCGTTTAGTTCCTTTTTGGAATGGGTGGTTCGGGATGTGGCAGGGATTCCTTCGGTCATCAATTACTTGGATGATTTTTTGTACATCGGTCCAGAGGTTGGTTCCACAGTTTGTGAACTTTTGTTGCGGACGATGCAGGGGGTTGCGGAGCGTTTCGGGGTCCCGTTGGCTTCGGAAAAGACGGAGGGCCCCAACACGTGTTTGAATATTCTGGGGATCAGGCTCGATACGGAGGCTATGACGTGTAGCTTGCCGCCGGATAAATTGGACCGTGTGGGTGGCTCCAAGGACCTGCAGCCCCAATGGTGTGGTGCACTTTATGGTGAGCGGTGTTGGGGGTGTGTATGGTCTTGGAATGTTGTTTGAAAAATAAAAGGTTATTTATTACTGTTTTTGTATCTTGTTAATAAAACGGCTGCTGTGGCCATTCAATCCAATGACATTGATGAGTTTTTATTCCGGGTCTTGGAGGGGAGGTGGGAGAGGGAGGGGTTAGGCTAGCTGTTTGGGATAGGTACCATAGTCGGCACTGCCACTGGGTCAAGACGGGGGCCGGAACCGGAGCGAGCGTAGGGGGAGGAGCCCCCCCACATGACCCGGCATGTTGCGCCCAGCGGGGCAGGGCTTAATGCGGGGGGTGTCTTTAAGGACCCTGCGTGATGACGCGGCGTGACGTGCCAGCAGGGGTGGGGCTTGTGCGGGTGCGGCTTTTTAGAGACTCCTGCACATCCACATTAAGCAGCCGCGCCCAGGAGGTTTGAACTCCCGCCCTCCCTCCCTTTATTTGGTGGTTTGGTGAAGGGTCTTTGGCTTGTGTTGATTTGGCGCAGTGTGCTGGGAAAGTGAGAAGTTTCTGTCACAGTGGCTGGTTGGCGGTGGGGTCCTTGGAGCTAGGAGTTTGGGGGTGGGAGTCATAGCCCGCTATGGCTCCCTAATCACATGATGGAACCCTGTGGTTGGTCCCGGGCTCTTCAGAAGGGGGTTCCTGAGAGCCGGGTGGTGGAGCGGTCGCCAGGGGTGGCCCTCGGTGCCCTCGAGTGGGGTGACGGCTTTAGGGTAATTACAAAAAGGAGGGTGGGTCATCAGACAGTGGGGGGTGGCTCCAAGGAAACCCGCAGCCCCCAAAGTGTGGTGCACTTTATGGTGAACGGTGTTGGGGGTGTGTATGTTCTTGGAATGTTGTTTGAAAATAAAAGGTTATTTATTACTGTTTTTGTATTTTGTTAATAAAACGGCTGCTGTGGCCATTCAATCCAATGCCATTGTTGAGTTTTTATTCCGGTTATCGGAGGGGCGGTGGGAGACAGCCGGGTTGGGCTACCTGTTTGGGATAGGTGCCATAGTCGGCACTGCCTCTGGGTCATGCTTACAGGTTTAAACGTTTCACTTTTTTTCATGAAATATATTTGTGTGTGTGTTATTGGCAATTAAACTAATGAAGTTCTTTCTAAAACTCAAATCCAGGCAAACTAGGTCAACTTTGCATATTAAAACTTGCAAATGTGTCTTTTTCCTCTTCTTAGTTCTAAGGCTTAGAAAATATCCATCTGCTTTTCTGTGACATAAAATCTTACCTCATGGTTAAGCAATATTTTTCAAATGACTAAGGTTGAATAGATTAAAATATCCAGGTACAGTTACAAGGAAAAGTAATTTAAACATTTGTAATTACCAGGATTTCTGAATTAATTACTGATAAAATGAGATCTTATTGCTAAGTTCTTACTTACAGACAAACCCAGAGAAAACAGTTGTAATTAGATATGGGGGAATTGATTCTAACGAATTGGAATTCGTTTAGAATTTCAGGAAAACTTCGGTTCTGAACAAAGTCGAAGTTTGGGGTACTTCGGGTGAACGAAGTGCGCTTTTGATTGATAAAATGGCTGCGAGCACATGGCGTACATGGGGCAAAGCACTCTGGGAGGAAGAAGGGCATAGCCTGCTTGACATGTGCAGAGGTGAAGCCAATCAGAGACCGGCGGGATTCTGACGTCACCGCACTATATAAGTCCGGGCGCGACGCCGGGAGCTCACACTCCTCTCACTGTGCTCATCGGGGAAGGTGCTGCCGCGGCTGATAGCTCTTACTGAAGAATTGATTTTTATATAGCTATTTCTGGTGGGTGTCTCAGCTTGTCTCAGAGACTGTTCTCTTAATGTATTATTTCTAATTTTTTGGGGTATTGGATCTGAAATCCAGTGTGCGTCCACTGCAGCTGCATATACATTCAATATCCAAGTGGGATCTAAGCCAGTTCCTGTTGTATTCATTTAAAGAAACAGCGTTTTTACAATACAAATACCACTTCATTTTTGGCTGCTCAATTCTATTGCGCAATTTACATCCAGGGGTTAATTAAGCGTTGTTTTGCTGCTGTGCTGACAAAAATAAACCGTCTTTTTCAACGCCAAAATATATACATTTTTCCTGTAGCCTAATTCACAAGCAAAGATTAATTACAACTGTATCTCTTGTTGTTGTGGCGTAGAAAACACACAATTGTAACACGCTACAAAGCTACTAGTTTGTGCGGCTCAATTCTTTGGCGCAATTTACATCCAGAGGTTAATTAAGCGTTGTTTTGCTGGTGTGCTGACAAAAATAAACCGTCTTTTTTCAACGCCAAAATATATACATTTTTCCTGTAGCTTAATTCATGTCCGTAAGTTAATTAAGCCTGTGTGTGCTTTTACATTGAGTAAAACACACAGTGTTTTTAAACGACACCTACAAGTACATTTTTCCTGGCCAGTTGGGGCGCGCAATTTATATCCAAGGGTTACCCAAGCTTGTTACTGGGTTCATTTGGAGTCAAAAACAGGGTGTATATTTATCATATACAGATATCATCATCAAACAGTGTCTGCACATTTTAGAACAAACAGTATATCAGACAGAAAGGTGGCAGCCTCTGCACCTGCGAGTGGCAGTGGCACAAACATTCCTGGAACAGGCCCAGGTCGCAGCACAGCAAGGGGAAGTCACAGCAGGGGTCACTCGGTGAGGCCACAACTGCCGCTGTCATCTAGCGGCCGGGTGTTGTTCAGCAACCCAAGGGTTCATGATCGGTTGACTAGGTCATCCTCTTCCTCCCAGATGACATCTGACAATCCCAGCCAAGAGTCGGTGGGAACCTCAGACACAACCATTAGTTGGCATGGCCCGGGAGCGGGTCAGCGACCCTCACCTGTCCTCAGCCCGCCTCTGTCCCATCCGGTTCCCTCAGCCAGAGATCTACTATGTGGTCTGGGCTCAGCGCCACTATATAGCGAGGATGAACAATTTGAGGAGGGCAGTCAGCAGCTACTTGGCAGCGAAGAAATGGGGCCAATATCGCCTGCTTCTTGCAGTAGGCGGCAAAGTATAGATGTGGAGAGTGGCATGGGAGGTCATGTTGTGAGAGGTCAGCCTCGGCATACCAAGAGTGGTGATGAGGACAGCAGTGACGATGAAACACAAATAGATGATGATATAGCCGACCGCACTTGAGAGCCGGGTGAGGCAAGGGCTTCATCATCGTCAGGAGAAGAGGGCGTCAGCTTGCGCGTCAGGCAGCAGCGCAGCCAGCAAGTGGGTCATGTGGCCGTGAGTCAGCAGGATAGCAGCAGTGTGAGGTCGGGAGCCAAGCGGCCACGGGGTAAAAAACCCGCTTCGCAGGTCCAAGAAAGTAGCAGCACAGGGGCTCAGCGAGGCAGCGGCGGCAGTAGTCACTCAGTGCGGAGCGTTGGCGGTAAAATCCAATACTCGGCGGTGTGGCAGTTCTTTGCTAAGACACCGGAGGAGCCGAAAATGGGTATATGTAGGATCTGTGGGCAGAAAGTGAAGCGTGGCCAGGGAGCTAACGTTGGCACCACGGCCCTGCGGGTCAACACATGCAGCGTCACCATCCGGTGGCCTGGGAGAAACGTGGCTCAGATGTGGCTCCATCCTGCCGCCGCAGCAACAGCAGCAGCAGCAGCGCCCAGTGGCACGCATGCCATTGCAGCCAGTCAAGGCTCCACCACCTCTGCAGAAGGGAGCTGTTTCTCTTTGACATCATCTCCCGGTCCAGATGCTCCTGCTCCTCGCTACTCATGGCGCCAGCAGTCGTTCAGCGAGGCGATTGCAAAGAGACAACAGTATGCGTCCAACCATCCTAAGGTGCAGCAGCTGACCGTGCTCCTGTCCAAGTTGTTGGTACTGCAGTCCCTCCCTTTCCAAATGGTGGACTCTGCACCGTTCAGAGAACTAATGGCTTGTGCCGAGCCGAGATGGAGAGTTCCAAGCCGTAATTTCTTTTCCAAAAAGGCAGTGCCAGCACTTCATAAATATGTGGAACAGAAGGTGGGTCAGTCCTTGAGCTTATCGGTTTGTTCCAAGGTGCACGGCAGCGCGGACGTCTGGAGCTGTAACTACGGTCAGGGCCAGTACATGTCCTTTACGGCCCACTGGGTGAATGTGCTTCCAGCCCAGGCACACCAACAACTTGGACAGGAGATGCCGCTTTCTCCTCCACGTTGTCAAACTGCTGCACCTGCGCCAATGTCCGCCTCCTCCTCCTCCACCACCACCACCATCTCAGCCTCCACAAGTACTGCTCCATCATACCACATGTGTAGGGCACAGCGGTGTCACGCAGTTCTACACCTGGCTTGCCTCGGCGAACGAAGTCACACAGGGGAGGAACTGCTCCGCGTCATGCAGCAAGAAATCGATGTGTGGCTTTCTCCGCGCCAACTGCAAATCGGAACCATGGTGACGGACAATGGGAGGAACATGGTGTCCGTGCTGCACCGAGGAGGGATGGTCCATGCGCCCTGCATGGCACACGTGTTCAATCTGGTTGTGAAAAGGTTTCTGAAGTCTTCCACCGATCTTCAGAACATTCTGAAAATGGCCAGGAAACTGTGCATGCACTTTATCCATTCGTACAAAGCCAGGAACACCCTCCTCGAGTTGCAGCGGCAGAACGGTCTCCCCCAACACACTCTGATATGCGATGTTTCCACCCGCTGGAATTCCAGCCTGCACATGTTGGACCGACTGTATGAACAGAGAAAGGCCATTAACGATTTTTTGATGATCCAGGCAGACAGAAGTACTCCCCTGTGTAACTTTGATGTCAGCCAGTGGCAGCTCATGCGTGACACCTGCCGTTTGTTGAGGCCATTCGAGGAGGCGACGTTATTTGTCAGTCGCCAGGACTACGGGATGAATAACGTCATTCCACTGCTTCATGTCCTGGAACAGATGCTGAAAAATCTGTCTGGGCAGGGACTGGAGACGTGGCGACTACATCTCGTGGCCACATGAGTCCGGTGGGGACTGAAATGGAGGAGGAGGAGGAGGACATTGGAGCAGAAGCATTGTCTGGTGAAATGAGTGGATTTTCTACCCAGGTGACAAGAGAGGAGAAGCAGGAGCAGCTGGAGGAGGTGGATGGAGATGAGGAAGATGAGGCAGATGACCCCCATGCACCGTGGTAGTATACAGTGGAAATGGAGGCAGGGAGCCCCTCGGAGTCACTTGTGCAGATGGCCCGCAGCATGCTTATTTGCCTGGCTAGTGACAGCCGAATAGTCAGCATCCGGCAGAGGGATGACTTCTGGCTCTCCACCCTATTGGACCCTCGCTACCGGTCCAAAATGGGAGCCTTTTTCCCAGCTATTGAGAGGGAAGACAAACTCAAATGCTACAGGGAAATCCTCCGTAATCAGTTGGCTGCTGCCTATGTGCGGCATCGTCCCTCCTCTGACAGGTCTGACCGGGGGGTTCCTCAGCGCTCACGTACTACTGCCGCGGCTGCTGGGGGAAGGTGGGGGGGTAGGAGCAGTACCAGCTCCATCAGTAGTAACCTAAGTCTGGAGTCACTGATGAGCAGCTTCCTTCACCCACCTAGTGAGGAGGGCAGTCGCCAGCAGCAGCAGCAGGACCTGGAGCAGTCCCTGAACCAACAGGTTGTGGCCTACTTGGACAGCACTCTGCCACCTCAGTTAGAAGATCCACTGGACTACTGGGCAGCCAAACTGGATGTGTGGCCGCAACTTGCCGAGTTTGCAGTGGAGAAGCTGTCCTGCCCGGCCAGTAGTGTGGCATCAGAGCGGGTGTTCAGTGTGGCGGGGCCATCGTTACCCCAAGGAGAACCCGCTTGTCCACGGGAAATGTGGAACGACTGACCTTTGTCAAGATGAATCAGGCGTGGATCGGCCAGGATTTCCACACACCAATGCCTTAGGCGTCAGTCTGGGTTCAAACTACCTGCCTCAGCCACTATTCTGATGCCGCCACCCGCCTGATGCCACACATCTGCTGCCAGTTTCTCCATCTGCCTACCACCATCTTTACCAGGGACTGGTATTGCCACCCACCTCAACACTCTGTCATTGTGCCACTCTATGACCTCATGCTGCTGCTGCTGCTGCTGTTGCTGTTGCCGTGACATCCACACTGTGTCATTGTGCCACTGTCTGACCTCATGCTGCTGCTGTGGCTGCTGCCATGTCCTCCACACTGTGTCATTGTGCCACTGCCTGACCTCATGCTGCTGCCGCCGTGACCTCCGCTCTCAGTCATTGTGCCACTCTGTGGCTTCCTCCTGTTTTGCCACCTCCAGAATGTCATTGTGCCACTCTCTGACCTCATGCTGCTGCTGTGACTCCTGCCGTGCCCTCCACACTGTGTCATTGTGCCACTGCCTGACTTCATGCTGCTGCCGCCGTGACCTCCGCTCTCAGTCATTGTGCCATTCTGTGGCTTCCTCCTGTTTTGCCACCTCCAGAATGTCATTGTGCCACTGCCTGATCTCATGCTGCTGCTTTCGTGACCTCCACACTGTGTGATTGTGCCATTCTGTGGCTTCCTCCTGTTTTGCCACCTCCAGAATGTCATTGTGCCACTGCCTGATCTCATACTGCTGCCGCCGTGACCTCCACACTGTGTGATTGTGCCACTCTGTGGCCTAATACTGTTTAGCCGCCTCCAGAATGTCATTGTGCCACTGCCTGATCTCATACTGCTGCCGCCGTGACCTCCACACTGTGTGATTTGTGCACTCTGTGGCTAATACTGTTTTGCCGCCTCCATAATGTCATTGTGCCACTGCCTGACCTCATGCTGCTGTGGCTGCCGCCGTCACCTCCACACTCTGTCACTGATGTTGCCACCTCAGCTCTCAGCTTTTTTTTTTTCCAGCTTTCGCTGGCATTACTTTATAAGGCTACATTCCCGCTTGAGTTTTTTTGGTCAGTTTTTGCCCTCTTAAGTGCCAGGGAATTTTATTAGTTGAAGCGATTCTAAGAGCGGCGGCAGTCATCTGCGTGTCATACTAAAACACAACATTGTATGAAGACCAAACCAAGATCCCTTTGCATATTTAAGCATGGCACAATGTTCTACAGCACCCTGCAGGCTCTGTGCAGCCTGGAAATAGCTGCTTTTTAACGCGATTCGTGCCGAAGTAATTCGGAACGAAACGAATTTTGTCGGAAAATTCAGCGAAGTGACTGAATCGAATTTTTGAGAAATTCGCCCATTTCTAGTTGTAATGTACATATCATTGATGAGGCACTTTCAGTAAACATCCACTGTGCAGGAAGAAATAGTAAAAGAATGCTTAAATTTAATTGATCCATCTTTAGCAGCAGTCACCTACAACAGATGTTTTCTTTAGCATCAAATAAGATTTGCACAACATTGAAGATGAGTTTTGGACCGCTTCTCCCTGCAAATGAGTTTTACTGTATTAGTACTTATGGTATGCCTTTTGTGTACAGCTCTCTTCAGGTTAAGCAACAGCATCTCAATGTAGTTTAGGTTAGGACTTTAAAGGGGTTCTCTCACCATGCAGTTTCACAGAGCGACTGCCAGCTTGACAATCACACATGCTATTCAAGTTGTAGGTGGGCCTATAGCAGTGACTGACACATTAGATTGGCTATTCCTGGCTTTTCCTATTACATTGACATGAGTACAAGAGATTTATAAATTGTAGTACTCAGGCTGTGGAGCTCTAAAGGGTGTGTACTTAGATAAATGAGATGTTTTCAAAGACCGTTACTAGAAAGAAGACTCTGCAGGAGGTGACTCACCATGGTTGGAGTGAGTGAGTGACAGCAGCTTAGAGCAATGATAGATTAGAGAGAGCAGGGAGAGGTGGGGAGAGAGGACCATAACCAGTGAAATCTGTGTAAGAGGAGATAAAATCTTCTTCATCTCCTGACCAAAGAAAAAACATCAGAGCAATAAATTTAGAAAAATTCTTTAATTACCTGTCCTTACATGTTAAAAGCTAATCAACCAAGTTAAAGAAAACCCCTTTAACTTGGTCACTCCAAAACACAAATCATCTTCTTTGTCAACCATTCTTTAGCTATTTTACATGGATTTTATTGAGAATACTCAGTAAACGTTTACAGTGCAGAAAAAAAGTAAATGAATGTTTGTGCTAATGAATTCTCCAAGAGCTAACTGGCAAAAGGTGTTACAATGAAGTAAATAACAAGGTCTAGGTTTCACAGTTGTTCTACCCATGAAATAAAGCCACACAAAACTTGGTTACCAACAACTCTGTTCTTCTCAAGTGTGAGCCATGCCTTGATGTGTTCTGGATATGCAGAAAGCTGAAGGCAACAAAAGCATTGATAAATACTAGGGAACATCAGTCTATGTTCTTTTAGACAACTTGTCTAGGAATGAAGAAAATTTAGGACTGTTGCTATTCTCTTTAACAGTGGGTATGCTGTTCAGATAATTCCACAATAAAGCACAATGAGCAATTCTTAAAGAAGTGAGAAAAAGTCAAAGGGTAACAACAAAAGACCTACAGAAGACTCTACAAACTGAAAGAAAAATTCATACTTCCAACACTAGAGAAACACTGAACAAATCTAGTGTTCATGGAAAGATACCATAGAGACCACTTAGAGGTACTTCAATGATTCTGAAAAAATATTTTATGAACTATATAATGCTGCCTCTGGGCCTGTATTTAAAATAGAGTTTTTAGCGGCTTATCAAAACATTTTGCAAGAGAATGTAAAGGCAGCATACGATGACCTCACGCTGAAAAGATGTTGGGGAATAATGCGCAACAATGACCTAAAGCACACAAGTTAATAAACTCATGAATGATTGAAGAAAAAAAAAGCAAAAAAAAAGATTTGTGTTTTGAAACATTTGCAGGGATTAATGGTCCAAAATGCCTCCTCAACATTGAGCTAACTACAACTGTTCTAACTACAAGAAATAAGTGAGTTGATTGCTAAAAAGGGGGATTTTAAAGGTCAGTAAATTTAAGGATTTTAACCATCCTTTGCTCCCTGCATTTAACCCCTTAAGGACCCGGCGTTTTTTTTTGGTGACACGTTCGTTTTTCCCTCCTCGCCTTCTGAAAGCCATAACTTTTTTATTTTTCCACCTACATAGACACATGAGGGCTTTTATTTTGCGGGACAAGATGTACTTTCTAATGGTGTTATTCACTTTACTATAGAATATACTGGGAAACCGCAAAAAAATTCCAAGTGGGACAAATTGTGAACATTTTTTTATTTTCGCCATGTTTGCTGGGGTTTTGCTTTTACAGCATTCAATCTTCGGTAAATATAATGTGTTATCTGTATTCTGTTATGCATCCGGCAATACCAAACATGTAGGGTTTCCGTTATGTTTTGGTACCGTAAAAAAATTCCAAACAATTTCTCTTTTTGAAATTTGCGCCACGGCGCCATTTGTGCGACCAATAACTTTTTTGTACTAACACCTACGGACGTCAGTGAGGGTGCATTTTTTGCGGGCTGAAGTGTACTTTTTATCGCTAGCAGTTTGGAATGCATGCGACTTTTTTGATCATTTTTATTCCATTTTTTGGGTGACGTAAAATGACCAAAAAACGCAATTTTGGCGTTTGGAATTTTTTTTCTTCTACGTTGTTCAGCGTACGGGATAAATGATGTTATATTTTTATAAATCGGACTTTTTCGGACGTGGTGATACCAAATATGTGTAACTTTTTTATTATTTTAATTATTTTATTTGTAAAATTGGGAAAGGGGGGTGATTTGAAATTTTAATACTTTTTTTTTTGTACTTTAAAACTTTATTTATTTATTTTTTTACTGTAACATTTAGTCCCCCTATGGTGCTTGACCACTAGGGGGCGCAATTATTAATACAGCCTAATGCATAGCATAGGTAATGCATTAGGGTGTAGAAAGATGCCGGTTTCCCCACTTCCTGTCTGCGGACGGAAGTGGGGCAAACCGGCCAGGGTAAGTGACGGGAGCCTTCACAAGGCTCCCCACCACCATGCCCGGTCGTCGGATCGGCGCAGCATAGCTGCGTTGTTGCCAATAACTGTAACGATCGGTGCGCGGCACTGATCGGCGTTCATTCAGACGCCGCGGCCATCTTTGCCGCGGTGTCTGATGGGTTACACAGCGCCAGCGGGCGGAGCCACCGCCGGCGCTGTTACTGCCGGGTGTTAGCGGCGATTAGCCACTAACATCCGGCGGCTGTGCAGGGGGGTCGCGGAGGGATCCCCCTGCAAAGCCCCTTAGCGGCCCTGGGACGTACTCCTACGCCCAGGGTCGTTAAGGAGTTAAAGTGTTTACTCATTGTAATAAAAAAACTCAAAAAGTACAACCGTGTATTTGTGATTAGTTAAGTTGTTTTAATTCTGCCAATCACACATTTCCAGGGGGAATAGAGCTGCCAATCCAATGACTAGTTCCATTGGGAGGTAGACGGATTATCTGTTTAACAGTAGAGAAGAGTGAAGAAATCAGGCGATACCTTTTAGAGGCTAACTGAGTATATTTGATGGTGAGCTTTCGAGAGAACTAGCTCCCTTCTTCAGACATGATGATATACAAGAAATTGAAAATTCACAGGCTTTTTATACACACAAGACATGGACCTTCAAAGGATCTTAGAATTCTTAAACATAACAAAATGCAATATAAGCACACAAGTCATTTACAACAGGTCAAACAATTAACTATCTGGAAACTTGTGAGGCATGACAGAGGGGGTCAGTAAATCTGCCGTCTTATCTCACAGCCATCACGTGTAATTTGTGGCCATCACAGTTCACATATAGTTTGACATAAAACTAGCATGGATATTTAACCCCTTTTGCAGAGTCTGAAATTTTTGCATTAATTTAAATTCCCATTCCTTTCTCTCCCTCTGCGTCTTAAAGTTTCCCATTAAAACCAGAAGGAAGAACGAGTGCCCCTAGTTGTAACCTATAACCCACAGCTGGAGATCCTACGAAAGTTTGCCAAGGAACTTCAACCTGTGCTACATAAGGACAATAGACTCAAAGACATATTCCCAGTCCCCCCTCTCCTCTCCTTTCGGCAACCACCAAACCTGCGGCGTATTATTGTCCGGAGCGCCCTGAAGGCCCCAACTGAAAATGGCCACCTCACCCTGCCTGCAGAACAGGTGCAAGACCTGCAGGCACATCCACACCGCTGACAGTGTACCTGTCCACAAACCCAACAGGTGCACAGAATAAGGGGGACTTTTCCCCGGTCTAGCAATGTGGTGTATCTGA